>PVKA01017500.1:0-45634 GCA_004027165.1 Ctenomys sociabilis
CATTTCTCATTCACCAACTCTGATCTTGGATGAGAATGAAAATCAAATCATACCATTCCCCTGCGTAAAACTTTCCCTTAGCTTTTCCTTGATCTTAAAATCCAGCCTGAGCTCAGTCTTCCGGTGCTAAGCCTCCACTTCCGCCCCTTTTCTCTGGCGCTGTCCCGTAGGGCCTGACCTTCGTCCTGCTCTCTGAACTGCAGAAGCTCTGCGGGAAGGCTTTGCGCTTGGGCTCTCTGGTCAGAGCACCACTTCCCTGCTCGCTGTGTGTCTGGCTCCTTCTCAGTGCCCACGTATCAGCTACAGCTTCCCCTGTCGCAGAGGCGCTGACCCGGCCTTGGCCAAGGGACTCTCGGTGCAGCCTCGTCACCTTTCTTGGCCTGCCCTCCTCTTCCTTGCCCTTCAGCACACCCCCTGGTAACTGCCCGCGCCCTGCACAGCAGCGCAGGCTCCCTGAGGGCAGGGCAGGCCCGGGTGCCTGCTGAGCAAATAAATCTGCCCTTCCCCGAGGGTGGGGATGTGCCCCGCTGCTGGGACTCTTCCCAGCCCTGCACCTTGGGAAGTTCCCGGTCTGCTCGTAGCCTCCAGTGACTTCTAGTGAGGCGCAGCTCACGCACGGATGTGGGTGTGGGGGCCTAAGAGGTGACTGTGGCAGGTGTGGCCGCCTTCTGGGGGGTGGCGTTAGCTTGCTGGATGCCACGCAGGTACGGAGTCCCTCATGGGCCGATTCAGGTTTGTCCAAGCGTTCACTTAAACTCAGCAGGTGAGCGTAGAGATCAGTGCTCTTCTCCCGCCAGTGCCTCTGTGGCACGGGACCAGGAGCCAGCGGAAGCCAGGGATAGGGTGACGCATGATCCCCACTGGCCCAGATCACAGGCAGAGAGAGGTTCAAATGCGTCAAGGGACAACTCGGTAGTAGTCAAGAATCCGTGGAGAAGCGCAGCACTGCGCAGATGCGTGTGTTGTTGAATTTGTGCAAACAGCACCGTGTTCTGGACCGTGCTTTGTATTTCACTTTTTAACCCTTAGCAGAGCTATTTTAAACATTGATTTCAGGTGCTGTTTATTTACCCATAGATCACAGATAAACAGATGTGCAGAGTCTTAAGTCTGCAGCTCAGTAGATTTTAAATAACCACTGCTTCATTGGCCTCGTTTTTCTCTTCTATAGCATAGAACTTGTAAAATCACAATAATAACCAAGTGCAGTTGTAGTTATTTAATAAAAGAGCCCAGCGTTGCCTCCTCCTCCTGGCAGCTCATAATCTTCATGCATTTGCTGTGCGGAGGCAGAGTCCTGGGTGAGGCTGTTAGGACCCTGTGTCAGAGACACAGAGCCCAGAGAGTTTTTTGGGGCTGTCAGAGCGCCCTGCAAGCTAAGAGGGCAGCTGAAGCCGTGCAGCCACTTGAGGGGACACCTGAGGGCCTAAAGTTGCTCAATTGTAAATTAAAGTGTACCTAGTTTCCTAACTTGATGGAAGGGTAAACTGAGGCAGGCAGTGGGAGATGTCAAGTGATGTGAGAAGAATGTATCTTTCCTGGTGAAACATCGTGTCCCGGGAGGAACAGGCAGTGGGGCTGTGCTGTCACTGCCGGCCAGTCCACAAGCAGGGCCAAGTGTGGACTGCGTTGTGGCTCAGTCTTGTGGCTGTGTCTAGCTGTCCCCACAAAAGCCACATGTAGCTATAGGTGGGCTTTTTCAGAGGCAGCTGAATCTGGAGCTTGTGACGCTGGGACCAGGGATGTGAGCTTACTGACCAGTCCTGATTGGTTTGGCACCACCCTAACCCCAGCATCGGCACAAGCCATAAGGGACAGAAAGATGCTGTGAAGCCCCCTTGCTGCTTTTGCTGTCTTGTGGGACCTGTGAGCTGCTGCCCTCAGGCATGGGCTGTTGTGGAGCCAGAGAATGATGAACTGGAAACTCTATAAATTATGAGCTAAACAAATCTTTCTTCCCTTTCAATTTGGCCATCGGGTACTTTGTCTTAGCAAGGAGAAAAGTAGCTAAGACAACGGGGGAGCTGAGGTGGTGCCCTCGGAGCGTGAAGCCCTGGGGACCGCTGACACCGGGCCGTCAGCAGCCAGGACCTGCCTCTGCCATCCCTCACTTCCGTCTGCTACTTACTCTCTGTCTTCATCCCTGGCTGTCAATTCCTGTGTCTCAAAATTTCACCAGCTACACATCTTAAAGGACTCAGATTCATCATGAAGCCGTGTTAGCTCAGAAAGCAGTGGTTCCTGGGGGCCTGTCACACCCCTGGGTTTTTTATCTCAATGGTAGCTGAGAGAATCAGAGGTCCTTGGTGTTGTGAAAGGTGGACACTCTCCTGATGTGCTATGTGCGGATTAATTAGCAGCTTCAAGGGCTGAATTGCGGCCCCCAAGATGAGGCAAAGTCCTAAGCCTGGGAGCCTGGGAAAGTGAGCTTGTTGGAGACAGGGTCTTCGCAGATGTCACTATCCGAGGTAATAAAGGTGGCCCCTGACTCAGCTGGAGGCTGTCCTCACAAGAAGGGAGGGACAGAGGAAAGCCGTGCAGGTAGGCGCAGAGACCAGAGTCATTCGGTCCAAAGCCAAGGGATGTGCTGGGCTTCCAGAAGCTGGAAGAGACAAAGAAAGACCGTCCTTAGAGGGTATGGAGACAGCACGGCCCTGCCCGATTCCCGACTCGGCCTGCAGGACCCCTGAGAATAAATGCTGCTGCGCTGAGCCCCATTTGTGGAGCTGGGTGATGGTGGCCCAGGAGAGACTGCAGGAGTCAGGAGGCACATTTCATGGACAGGGCAGGGCGCAGGAAGAGCTCTCTGCCTCCTCTGCCCTGAGCCCCTCTATGCCTTCCCTCTGCCTTCCTTCACCTTGGTAGCCAGTGGACCCACAGACCCTCTTGATTTGTGCCTGCCTGCAGGTGCCTGCTCTGGGCTGGAGCCAAGGAAGAATGCAGAGGGGCCCAGGGTGGGCTCAGAGTCAGAGCACACAGGACAATGCGCCAGGTAGCTGTATGGCCCCAGCATAGAATTACAAGGCCTGAGCCTGATCCTTCTAGAAAAAATATGGAAAATAACATGTTTTTGTAATGCTGTGTCTCAGCCAGCTTTCTGTTACTATAACAAATACCTGGGACAATAAGCTTATAAAGAGGAAAGGTATGTGTTGGCTCATAGCTGTAGAGGTTTGTGTCTGTGACCTTTAGACTCCATTGCTTTGGCCTGTGGCTGTACGTTGGTGCAGGAGTACTTGGCACAGAGCAAAAGCTTCTCACCTTATGGCAGGGAGGCAGAGGAGAGGAGGACAGGGCTGGGGTCCCACTATAAGAGTGCTGCCTTTATATTTCATATGATGAGCCAAAGGCCTCTCGCCAGGGCCACCTCTGAGAGATGCTGCCAGCAGGACCATGCTGGGTGCCAAGCTGTCACCGTGTGGTCCTTTGGAGGCCACATAGGATCTATACTGCTGCAGATTATTCTGAGGTTTAAGTGAGATGATACATGTCACGTAATTAACATGAACAAGCAAGCAACACCAATTACTATTACCAATTCATTAGGGTTGGGAAAATGACGTGAGCAAAACCCAGAGCATCATAGAGTAAGGCATGGTAAAAGATGGCACAGAAGTGCAAAGAAAGCATTTTGAGGAGAGTGACGAGAGGGGCCATTGCCGCTGGGGACTGGGGCAGGCTTTGCAGGGGGTTAGCTTCTGAATGGAGCTGGAGGAAGGGGTGGACTGTACCTCGGGGGAGGAGCAGTGGTGTGTGTGTGTGTGTGTGTGTGTGTGTGTGTGTGTGTGTGTGCGTGTGTTCAGAGGAAGGAGAGAGGTGGGAAGGGACCAAGGACTTCCTTCTGCAGTAAACTGCGTTTGCTATGGCACAGAGATGTGCCAAGCTTGCAAACCCACGTGTGTGTCCTATAGCTGTTGTCCTGTGCAGTGGCTGAGACCTGTGCTAGGCAGGGGCTGGACAGCTGGGGCCCGGATGTCAGGGGGGGTGTCGGGGCTGATTGCACAGATGGCGATGGCTCGGGCAGATAGACCACCTGTGCCTGGTGGTGCAGGAGGGAGGCCTGTGAGGGCTCTATCACCAGCCCCCGTGATGAGCAGGATCTGTGCCAAGCTGGGGCGGGCAGCTGAAGAATTCAGAAACATTGTCCTGAGGGGATCTGGTGATGGGCTGAGGGACAGTTAGGATGATGCCTTTGTGGGTTACAGGAATTACCTGGGGGGACAGTGATGGCAGATCCTGGACTCTGGGCACGCAGGTTGCGTCCCCCATGTTCACCTCAGCATCCCACAGGGCCTGCGTCAGTTGCATGCTGTTTGCTGAGTAAATCTGAAGCCATTTGTGGGGTGGAATGGAGTGGAGTAGTTGAGAGGAGCGCTAACCTTGAGGACAAACTCAGGGTGCCAGGGGCCCAGCTGCCCCGGGGCTATGGGACACAGCCTTGGGGAGAGACACAGCCTTGGGGAGAGGTGCAAGATGGAGATGGAGACTCGGAAGCCAATGACTGCAAGCATTTGAAGCCCTGAGATCCCTCAGCAGCCTGTGTGCCCGGCGAGATTTTCCCTCATCATTATAGAACCAGTCGCAGATGCCTCGTGGAGCCCGGGCGGGAGTGTGATGGGCTGAGATGAACTAATTATCCTCACAGCAACCTGGGGAGACAGGGGTGTGCACATGCTTCTCCCTGAGAAGGGGCAGGTGCGGAAAGGGCTGAGGGGGCTACACACTGTCCTGAAGGTGGCCCAAACCCTGGCATTGTCCCTGGGAACTCGCCCCCTGCCCCCGCCTCCTGCCCCCTGCTGTAGCTCTCCTTGAAATGCCAGCACAAACACTTCCCCCTTCCAGCAGTGCTGCAAGGATTTGTTTTTAAACTAAAGAGGATTTTAGAGCTGGAAAGCTCCTCTGGCCATAACAAGACATGTTTTATGGGACCATTAACCAGCGTATGGTTAATAGTGATGACCCATAAAAGTACTCATGGGTCCAGACCCAAGGCAGGCATCGCAGGCCAGTTAGAGACACTTCAGGGGTGTCAGTGTTACACAGTCCCAGCCTTGGTGCCGCACATAACCCCCATACTCACATCCCTGTCTCCTGCATCATTCCTATGCCACAGTGCCCACCTCTTGGTCCCAGAGGCTTCCAGAATCAGTGGCTCCTTCCAGGACAGCCCAGGGCATCATCACCTCTATCTCTTCCACTCACACAAACGTGGCCCATTCAGCCCCATCCACATGATGACCCCACTGAACCCTGCACCCCTGGCTCCTGGCCTGCCCTCCCGCCTGCTGCACTGCGGGCTTCATCCGGCTCATGTGACCCTTGGCTGGGGGCAGACCTGGCTCCAGTTCCGATCACTTAGAGCCTGACCTTGCACGAGTCAGCTACTTGGACCCTAACTTCCCCATCTGGGTAAGAGTTTCTCATCCGGGCCTTCGCTCTCCCAGGCCTAACTAGTGCATGGCACCCATGTGGAGATTCACGGATGCTGAGCTGCTGCAGGAATGAATAGATCCCACCCGTGGAGGCCCCCATGGGTGCTCCTGAGTACTTGCTGCTTGGTGGAGCTCAGGCTCTTTTCAGGTGCGAGTTATATAATCCTGGCTCCTTCTAGCAGCTCAGCTGGCTATTTGAAAAACCTTTGCTCACCTTTTGATAGACCCTGCCCACACAGCCTTCCCCTCTGCCCCAGGCCTGAAAAAAAGTCTCTTACCTGAGCCTGGCAGGTGGTGCACGTCCCTAATCCCAGAGCTCTGGGAGGCTGAGGCAAGAGGGTTGCAAGTTTGAAGTCAGCCTGGCCGATTTAGCAATGCAATGAGAACTTGTCTCAAAATACAAAAGGGCAGGGATTGGTGGGGACGCAGCTCAGCATGCAGGCTCTGGGTTCGATCCCCTGTTACCCTCCAGTGTCCCTCCCTTGGTGGGGGGCCGGTTGCCTCTAGACAGCCCCAGCCAACTGAGTCCTCAGCCTGAGCAGGTGCTGTTTGCTACTTGTCTCTGTGCATTGCTTTGTAGACAGCCCCTAAGACACAGCAGGTGAGCAGGCAGTGGAGGAACCATCACCTGAAGGGACTCCTATCTGCTCATAAATAACCAGAGAAAGTGCACTTGGGGCCTGGGCCACAGCGCAGGGCCCGGCAGAGTCCGTGAGCTTGTGCACGCCCACACCCACACTCACCCCCAGAGCTGTAGTCTCTGTCTCCAGACACACACTTGCTCACGCTCTGCAAGTGCGCATGGCTGTTTCTGACGTGAAAGCAGGGACAGGGAAGGAGCACACCAGTGAAGGGGCGGAGTATGCACACAGGTGCAGCCTCCTCGTCGCCATGGGTAACATCTGCGCGGCACGTGCCGACCACGCACCTCCGCGTGCCAGACGCTGGGACACATATGAATAAGACAGGCATCTGCCCACACAGCACCCGCCCCAGTTACAGCGCTCCAGGCCCAGCCCTCCCTCTGACACACAGAGATGTGTTTCAATGCAGGCTCACTTGCATCACAAGCACATGCACGCACGCACGCACGCACGCACACATGCACACACGCACACACGCACCTGAGTGGGCCCACAAGGAAGGATAAATGGGGAGCTTACGGCTATAATAGCCTACTCTGGGTCCAGTGCTGTTTCCCTGGTTATCTCTCCAGGGGCCAGGGGCCGAGTGTCCGATGAAATGACTTTTTAATGTCCATCTGGGAATCCGTGAGGAAAAGGAGGTGGTAATAACACTCCCTTTGTAACCTGTCTGTCTTTCCAGCACTTGAGAAAATTGGATGCTATTAAAATTAATTTAACTCTAGAGGGCAATGAATGGTGTAGACAGGAGAACCTGCAGCTGCAGCCCGGGGCTGACTGGAGCCTGCAAGAAGCCCTGGTGGGTGGGCATCCAGGACTTCAGCCCCTGAGCTTTCTCACAACCAGAGTTTCTCCAGTGTAGTTTCTCCAGCAGCCAGGGCCTAAGCCCAATCCAAGGTATTTGAAGTTGGCCTCATCCTTCCTTCTCTCAGCTGCGCCCTGGGCAGTGCCTTCTGGGGGTGCTCAGGGGAACTCAGGCAAAGGAGACATGAGATCCTGTCTTTGGGGAGGGTCACAGCACTGACTCCCGGTAGCTCCCAACACATGTGAAGACACACAAGAGGAAAATGGCATTGGAAGAACAAATATTTGTGCAGTGTAATTAGTATTTATATAAAATTTATAAGCATCAAAAATGACTCCCAATCCTTCTTCGAGACACCTCTGGGGGTAGTACCAAGTGTCTGCTTTGCCTGATTCCCACGTGTGGTGGTTGCCAGTGTCAACCTGACATGTGGGGAAGCTTGGCTGGATGGGCTCTGTGATGCCACGCCCTAGGGCGTGGGGCCCGCCCCAGGGTGGCTCAGCCCTTAGAGTGTGTGTGTATACAGAGGGGTTGGTCAAGGCTTCTGCATGCCACTTCTTTGGATGAGCTTGCTCAATGCCCCTTTGGAGAAGCTTGGACCTTCACAGTCAGTGTAGAAGGAAAAGAGAAAGAGGCTTGATGGACACTGCAGCTGCTGCTCCTCCTCTGCTCTTCCTTGTTTTCTGCCACCATGAGCTACTGCCCTTGGCCTTAGAGCCAGCGGAGTATGGAATGAAACCCCACTAACTGTGCGCTAAATAAGCCTTTCCTTCCTTCATTTTGGGTGTCAGTATTTTGTCCTAGCAACAAGTACTGAGAACTAAGACACCATGTGTGGACGCTTCTGAGTGTGGTTGACTAGAACCAGTCCCCCAGCAGTGCAACTGAATTGGAGATGTTTTCTGTATCAGTCAGTTCTTCCATTTCTGTGAGCAAATATCTATCCTCCCCAAACAATGCAAAGGAGCAAAGGTGGGCTCACGGTTTCAGAGGTTTAGTCCACGGTCAGCTGATCCCCTGCTGTGGGCCCAGGGTGAGGCAGGAACAGCAAGTGTGTGTGTGTGTGTGTGTGTGTGTGTGTGTGTGTGTGTGTGTGTGGCAGGGGAGCAAAGCTGCCCAGCTCCGGGCATCCAGGAAGCAGAGTGAGAGGGGAAGAGCCAGAGAGAAGAAGCCCGGGGACAGATACGACCTGCAAAGCCTCAGCCCTGGTGACCCAACTCGTCCAAATTTACGGAGCTTTGACCTTGTAAAGGGATCAACCCACTTAAGGATGTTAGAGTACTCTGGATCTTTTCATTTCTCAAATCCCAAGGCAACCAACAGTAGAGTCTTGGGGTCATGTGAGCTCCAACCACAGCCCTTGGATTTATTGACTCTGTGTAACCGTACAGGGTATAAAGTTTGAAATTTGTTCTCCATTCCTGGGTCTCTGCTCAGACAGCAGAGACATGTGGCTGTCGCCCGTCAGGCCCGGGGTCTGCTGGCAGCTGGACCCTGTGTCTCTGCTGCTCAGCCTAGGCACTGACAGCATCACATGGGGCTGTGCTGCTTGCACATCTGCTGGTGACAAACCCCTGTGACAGTTTACAGAAATGGGTAATCACACAAGGAAGCCAGCCAGCCAAAACGCAAAGTGCAGCAGGGGCAACACAGGGACAGCCACAAGTAGAATTCCGATTGGATGTACACAGAGTTGTAGGAGAAAGAGGGAATGGGGATGTGGCCACCCCTGGAGTGACTCTAGCTGCAGCCGGAGACATCTCGTGAAGGACAATGTGGTGACATTAACCAGGGAAGCAGTTATGACAAAAAGGATGGAGATGTCCCAGAGGAAGCAATGCCAGCCAAAATTGTACTTTAAAAACCTCTCAGATATATTGTATGACATCAAAAGTACAAAGGATAAAAGGCTGGAATTGGTCCAAGCTCAGAGTGGAGCGTGACCATCTACCTGGCATAAGGAAGGGGTTTGCTCTGTATCCTAAGTTCCAGGACAAAGGGAAGAAATCCAGCACTGTGGATGCTGCTCTGTTACTCTTGCAAAATTTCTGTGCAAAGAAATAAAGCAATACTTCCGTTTTCAAGGTTTCTGGTATTTTAAGTCATTTAGATACACGTAGGACCTATGGCAAACGTGTTTTTCACAAAATTGAAAATACTGTGACCCAGTTATAAAGCATTATCAGATGGTTTTGTGTGCCCAGAGCACTCACTTTTATGGCCTCAAAGTGGCAGCACTGCTGGTGGGAAGAGCAATGTGCAAGTGTAAAGAAATGCACGGGAGAGCCGGGCGTGGTGGCGCATGCCTGTAATCCCAGCACTCGGGAGGCTGAGGCAGGAGGATTGTTGTGAGTTCGAGACCAGCCTGAGCTACCAAGTGAGCTTAAGGCCAGCCTGAACTGCATAGTGAGACCCTGTCTCAAAAAGACAAAAAAAAAAAAAAAAAAAGAAATGCACGGGAGTGATGCTTTCACAGCTATCCGGTTTGTGTCTCTGGTTAGATCTGGAAAAGGAGCATGGCCAGGACGGTGAGCTGGAGGCTTTGGCTGTATTTATACTTTATTTCTCCAGTTAGAGAATGAGTGCCAGTAGTATTTGTTGCATTTGCTTCATATTTTTCCCATGTTGAAAATTCCTTGGCAAATAAAGGCTTGAGCTGTACAAATAAAGCTCTCCAAATGGACCCATTTCTTTGCTGCATGTTCTGGATGTTGGTGAGTGGAGATTGGAAGGGCAGGGCTGGCTGGTCGGGGAAGTTCCCTGTAGGAGGTAGCAGCCTGAGGTGAGGAAAGCAGGGCCTCTGAGAAGGCAGCGTGCATAGAACGGACAGGGAGGCAGGTATGGGCCACATTGCACCCCAGGGGAGGCTGCAGGCTCCCTGCAACAGAGCCCTGGGAGATAGGGGAAGGGGGAAAGGCTCAGAGTCCTGGTTCTTCTCTTCCCACTCTGCACAGAGCACAGTGCCTTGGACTAGCCCTTTGCATGTCCAGCCTCTGGAACCTCATCATTTGACCAGATGCCCCTGCCTCCCTTGGGAGAGGTGTACAGTGTGGCAGCCTGTGTCAGCTACCTTCTTGGGGCTGGGGCACAATTCTTGACACCCACAATTTAAAGGAGAGATTTGTTTCAGAGAAGTTACTACAGTCCGTGGTCAGCTGGATCCAGGGCAAAATCCACTCAGCAGAGTGGCATGGCGAGGAGAGTTGTTCAGGGCACGGTGGCCTGGAAGCAGAGTCTTGCCCACAGTGAGGACCTCTCTCCCCCAGGCCCCCGTCCCAGCAACCAGTCAGCTCTAGGGTGCCGCAGGACTCAATCCCTTCCCAAAGCCAGTAGCTGCATGTGGTCTTGTGTCCAGCCCTGCTCCCTCCCTCCCCATCTTGTCTTCTGGGCTCTTGGCTCTGGGCATTGCCGGCTCTGGTGGACAGAGGAGGAGGAGCAGGCGGAGCAGGCGGAGGCTGCACTTGCCTGGCCCCCAGCCCGCATTCTTCCGGCTGCTGTCTTCATCTCCATCTCTCCACTTCTAATTTGGTCCCCAAGTGATTAGAGCTGAATGATGAGAACCAGGAGGCCAACACAAAGATGGGGACTTGCTGCTGATCAGAGAGGGCACCACTTGCTGGGACATCACTCCTCTCTCAGGGATAAGGCCAATTTTCCTATATCTATAATGTGCAGGACAGGAAAAGCACGAAAAAAATTCATCTCTGTGATGCACTGTAGGTGGGAAATACTGGCCAGGACTGTGGATGAGTTCGCCTTGCCCGAGGGAGTGAGGATGCATGGGTGTCTGTTATGGTTTCTAGTTGTCCCCCCAAAGCCTCATGTAGTCATGGGGTGGGGACTTCCAGAGTTTAAGATTAACTCATGATCTACTGGGATTAAGGGTTTTAGCACTACTGGGATTATGGGTGTGAGGACTACACCCCACCCTGGGGCCGACAGCCTGTGTGTAATATAAGAGACAGAGAGACAGACTTTCTGTAGCTATTGCTCTTTGTTGCATTGTTGTTCTGCCTCCGTGAACTGCTGCTCTCTGCCCTGTGCCCCTCTGCCTTGGAGCCAGCTGACTATGGACTGAAACCCGCAGTAACTGTGAGCTAAATACCTTTCCTTCCTTCATTTTGGGTGTCGGGTGTTTGTCCCAGTAACGAGAGAAGAGTAACTGAGATGGTGTCACACTGAAAAACCCAAGAGCCACGCAAATCCATGGGGAAAACGGGCACTTGGCCTCCAGGCAGAGAGCAAGCGCTGCGGCAGCCCTTCTGGGACAGCTGGCGAGTGCACAGCACCAAATGCCTCCCTCTCAGCCTGTGCCCGCCCTCTGCATGGTCCTATTTTCAGCTCCATTTCCAGGAGAAGAAACAGAGGCCTCTGAGTCTTCTCAGTTTGCCCAAGAGCAGACGGCCAGGCGCAGCCATCAGTAATAAGTGCCGAGGCGCAGGACCGTATGCACGTAGCTCCCAGCCAGCAGAGCCACAGTGAGCACACATCCATCTGGACAGCCCCTAGAGCCCCGTAAGCCAGTACCTCTAATATCCTGTGTCGCAGCATCAGAGGGGCTGCAGAGCAGAGTCCAGGCTCCCTGCTGGGTGGACCCTGGGTATGACCTTGGTCTGGGTTTCCGCGCCATCAGAAGTGGCAGTGAGACCAGCTGTCGCTGTCACATTGCCCCTGGGAGTCCCCTTGACTCAGTGGGTGGGGAGCTCAGGGGGTCTTCATGCAGCAGCTGCTGTCCCTGGCTTTTCCCAGCCCTCTCCTCGCCAGCCAGCCACCCGCAGGGTTGGCTGTGTTCCGCAGAGAGGCGAGGCGAGCCTCTAGAGTGGGAACCTTCGCCGCCCGCCCCTTGCGGGCTCTCCCTCTCGGGATGTGTCTTCACACCTCAGGCGCGGAGTGGGCGGGGGAGGAGGAATGTCACTGCTTGGCTCTGACAGGGAATCTTCCTTCCCCTGGCATGTGGCGCTGGAAGCGCAGCATATGGAGGCTGGTGGCTCTCGTTGGACCCTTTGTGAGCTGCTGGGAAGAGGAGGATGCACAGCTGTCACCCATCACTGCCACAGTGTGGCCAGTCTTTCCTGGCGGTTGGGGCAGGTGAAAGCTCCTCTGCCAGAGCCTGTCCCTACCCCTGCTGGGGGCTGCTTAGTTAGGGAGCCGCAGGCGCAGGCGGGCCTGCAAGTTCATCACCCAGCTGGACCTCTTTCTACATCTGTAGAATAAAAGGATTGAGCCAGACAGTCCCCCAGGCGAGTCCTGGGCCTAATGCACCATTTATGGGGTTTGTCTGATGTCCTTGCCAGTGCCCTCTATTCTTCCTTTTTAGATGGCCTGTGGGCTGAGATTTTGGGCTGCAAACAGCCCACAGGAGGGGCACAGTAAGGTGTGAGGAGTGATATTTGGGGGTGATGACTTATCACAAAAACACGACTATTACGGAAGCTTTGTTTGTGAGACAACGTTATAAAAAAGGCCAAACAGAAAGGAGGGATCCGGGGCTGCTCACAGCTTGAGCAATTCACGTGGGCCCGCGCTGGCGGATAGATTTGGAGGGAGACCTCGCTTGCGGTACACGCTCGGTGGATTCTTTCGCCTGCAATGTGGACAGTTTCGAAAAACTGGGGCTGACGAGGCTAAGGGGAAATCCCAAATTTCATCAAGAAGCCTGTGGGGCTTCCCTGAAATTTCATTAGGAGGAGACTCATTTAAAGATTAACTAATGTAAAGGCGTAGTTCCCTAATTAATTGTAGCAGGCCCGCGTGGTGGTGCGGTGCGGGTCTGCCGGCAACAGAGAGACCAAAGAAGAAAAAAAAAAGTAGTTCTATTTCTAAACGGCGAACTCCTGTTGTAGGGCAAATGAGCCCCTTGGAATCTGCCCCCTCTGTAATCTAATGGGCTGAAATAACCTTGAGATATTGTTCAACTTCCTTTTGCTTACTTAAAACTTCTCCATAGCCTTTTAATCCAATTTAGTCTCTGCACAAACCTGCCCACCAGGAAGAAATACTCTGAGCAAATATTGCCGCTAAACTGTCGGATGTATCTCTCCCTGTAAATAACGCCAGCTGCTAGGACTACGGTGGCTGTGGTGTGAAGGTGTTTCCCATGCATTTGACTATAATCTTCATAATAACCCTGCGAGGCAGAGATGTATATTTGAGAGCGGTCAGGCCTAGCTGCGAAGATTGCGGCTGGGCAGCTCCGAGGCGCGGGGGAGGCCTACTGGAGTCTACTGAATGGTGTCGTTGGGGGTGCTCAACCCGTGCAGCTGTACAGGCACGACAGCAATACCGAGGCTGCAGTGGCAAGCACCTGCAAGCAGTTTTGTTGGATTTAAATGCCATCCTCACCATGCGCAGCCGAGGTTATAAGGGGTGGCTACAGGGTGCAGAATATATGACAAATGTTTAAAGAAAAAATTGGTAAAGCAAAAGGCACATCGCCATTAGCCATCTGCCAAGCCCTCTTGTGGGCTTCGGGCACACCTCGCCTGTCATTCTTGCCATTTGTTGAAGCGATTCTGGGGTCCATTTTCGTGAGTGTCTTCTCAAGGTGTGATCAAAAGTAGGTGACTGCTGTAGACCAGTGCCATCGAACACAAAGACAGGTCACACGAGTATCACGGTGTGACCTCACCGGCTTTATTCCTCAAGTCAGAAGGACCATGAGAAGGAAACACCTCAGTCAATCCAGAACACTGAGGCAGCTATGACGTGTGACAGCACAGCTGGTGACGCCCACAAGGGAGGGCTCCGCAGCTGCTTCAGGAAGCGGCCAGAACTGTGGGACAGGAGGAGGACTGTGAGAAGGGTTAATGACCAAATTACTCTTTTGGTTTTATTATTTTTTTTTTTTTTTACTTTTTATGTATTTGGTACAGGGTCTTGCTAAGCAGCTCAGACTTGTAGTGATCCTCCTGCTTTCAGCCTGCCCCGGGCTGGGATTACAGGCGTGTGCCACCCCACCTGGTCTCTGCAGCCGGCTAAACGCGAAAAGGTGCGGCCCACGAGGCGTGTGGTGACTGATTGATCTTTGAGACAAGCCATTTCACTATGCAGTTCAGGCTGGTCTTGAACTCGCTTGTAGCCCAGGCTGCCCTGAAACTCACAGCTACCCTCCTGCCTCAGCCTTCCAGGTGCTGGGATTACAGGCCTGCACCACCATGCCTGGTCTTGGTGTGGCTCAACACGCCCAGGGACGGGGTCATCGCAGCCTGTGGTGTTGGGGATCAAACCCCAGTCTCTGAGGTTGCCTAAGGAGTCACTTAGTCCTCTGAGCTGTCTCGCCAGCCCTCTTCTAATCTTCTTCTTCTTCTTTTAATTAAACATTCACTGTATTTTTGATCACACTTCATTTCATACATGAGGCAGAGAGAAGCAGTTTAAATAACCTTATCTAGTGTCATACGGCTCTTAAATGACAATACTGAGTTTCGCTCTAAGTGCTTTTGGGTTTCCTCTGTCCCGTTTTGCCACTTGAGAAGTGATTTCTTTTCTTTTTTTTTTTTTTTTTTTTTTTTTGCCTTTTTGAGACAGGGTCTCACTACGCAGTTCAGGCTGGCCTTAAGCTCACTTTGTAGCTCAGGCTGGTCTCGAACTCACAACAATCCTCCTGCCTTAGCCTCCCTAGTGCTGGAATTACAGGCATGCGCCACCACGCCCGGCATTTTTTTTTAGTGATTTCTGTACATCATCACGTGATCTCCCGCTCAGCCTGTCCCTCTCTGCTGCTGCCCCTGCTGGTGTGTGTGGATATTACAGGTTCACTCTCCTCGACCAGGATTGGTTCCCAGAAGCCTCCAGTCCTGCCCTGGATAAGTAGGTTTGAAGTTTGCGTCAAAAAGATTGATGTGTCGGGTTTCTCTGTAAACACGGAAAAACCGATTCTTTGAGCAAACCTCTGACCTCAAGATTTTGTCACTTGTGGGAGAGACACAAACGGGCTTCAGAGACACATCTTTGTTCGTTTTCCAGACATTCCAGCCTTAGCCCTCAAAGATGCTAGCTTTCCTTGAGTCATTTCCAGAATTTCCTGGTACTGTCTGCATTAACCTCACTCTGGTCTTCTCCAAATGAGCATTCTGAAGGGGTCCCGGTGATGCGCTCATGCAGACAAGAAATATCTAGCGATCTAGGATCCACGGCAGTGCTGTAATCTGAATTCCCTTGTCTCGGTCAGAGTGTGAGAGTGGGGAGGGCCATCTCGGAACTTGGCTCTTTCCAAATCCTCTCCTCACCAACCCTTCACCGTGGTAGAGATAGTGATCAATAATGGTTCTGGCTCCACTGAGATGGGAGATGAGGGATGGAGGGAAGAGAGAGAATGATCAGAGAAAGAAGAGGGCCAGAGTGCATGTCCCTGCTAAGCGCCGGAGGTGACCTTGAGTGGACCTCATTAAGTGGATTTTTCCCTCTTATTACCTCCAAGATCCACATCAATGAGCTGCAAGACAGAGAGAAATTGCTTTTCTGAAAAGCTCTTGTGATACTCTTTACATAGGGCAAGAAGAACCAGTGCCAAGGCATTTTAAACTAGAATTCCTTTATTTTGTCTCAGTTTTGAAGGGCTTATGACAAAGCTAGTTCTTGGGAAGGCAAACTCACAAGAAGTTAAAATAATGTAATTCTGAAACTCATTTTTTCCGGCAAACAAATCAGATCCAGGGATGCTGGGGCAATGGCCATCTAGAACAACTCTTCTGTCCTCTAAGGAATGTCACTGAGCTAAGCATGGGTATGAGCTCCCCACCTCCTGTGGTGTCCAGTGAGGTGCTCATTGCTCTGAGCTGAGGTCTCTGGAAAAGGTGTGTTGTGGTTACCAAGGAGGGTCCACCTGCCAAGCACACGGGGATGGGCTCAGTACCTCACTGTCATTGCTGGGATCCTGACAGCTCTCAGTTCTCCCCTAACTCTGCCTGGTGGGGGACTCTGACAAAAGACATGAGCAGCTAGCACTGGCCCCGGGCTCACCACAGGAATCATATGTGACACTGCATGGGTGACTCTGCTTATCCAAGGGTCAAGAGCTCCATGATTTATCCTCAGCCCTCCAATACTAAGAACCCTCATCAGACCTAGAGTCCGTATGTCATAGTTACCTCAGGGTAAGCTCCCAGCCGGGGTGCCGCATTGCAGCAAATCCACTGGTGTCCATCTCGGAAGGTTGTGGGGGTGGAAGAAGTCCCAAGACGACATAATGCCTGTGCATATGAGCCAGGCTAGAGGGGCAATAGCTGGCCACCCACCCCTGCTGCCATAGTGGAATCAAGGCTGCAGGAAGCAGGCTTCTGGGAGGCTGGGCCACTCAAGAGACCTTGGTGAGCACTGCGGTGTGTAGTTGGAAGCCAGCATGGAGAAACTTGGAGCTGAGGAGGGTGTGGAGATGGCAGATGGGGAGGAGGCCTCGAAGTTCTGAGATCTCCTGGACTGTGACATCCTTTCTCTCCAGCACCTTTGTCCCTCCCACCTCACCGCTCACATCCACAGCTTTTGCATGGGAACTACCTTGTCCTTCTGCATACGCTCTAGCCCCAGGTTCTCCACCCCAAACCTGCCTGATCCTTACCTCACCTGCCTCTCCCCTCTTCAGTTCCTAGTGTGCCTGTTTACTGCCAGGCAGACCCAGCCAGGACCATTGGGACCTTCCACTTTGCCTGTTCTGATGTCTCCCCATCAACAAAGATCAAAGTCCCCTCACTGCTCTGTCCATGCAGAGATTGGTCCTGAACACAGCAGAGGGCCATCCTGTGCCTTGGAAGTTCCCCCAGCCCAGGGACTCATCCCAGAGTCTAGCTTTGTATGTAAGGGTCTTCCTGTTTTGTTTTTGTAGCCATCATTTTCTGCAGAAAAAATGTGGCTTACCCCCATTCCCTGTGTTCTTTCTCTTAGCCCTGCCCACACCCTCGCTCCAGGGTCAGTCTCCTGTCCTCTGTGCTGCTATGGAAACTCTGCCCCTCACGTGCCAGAGCCCACAAGGCCAGAGTGGGCGCTGCCCTCTCAGAGCTGCTGAGGAGCTGCTGCATTGCTCTTTCCTAGCTCTACTGTGACGGCCACGCGTTTGGTCCTGCGACCTCAGATCTCAAGGCCAACTGTCCACCTGCTCCCCGCCGGCTTCTCCAGCAGAATTTTTCCTCCACCAGTGAGGCTTCCTGGATAGGTCCCCCTTTCCCTTCAGGTGTCTTCTGCTCCCCTCACCCTCTGAGTATGGCTCATTTTTGTCAAGAACCACCCCGAGGCTCTCCTGGGGGACTGTGATCACATTCGGGTTGCTGGCGCAAGATCTGGGAGAACCAAAACTTCAAAGGAGAAAAGGAAGAAAGGATTATTATTGCTCATGGCTTCAGCCATGCTCCTGGGCAGAAACGGCAGAGTGGAAGGGCTTGGTGCTGGGGAGCAGCTCAGGTCGCCGTGGCCAGAATCACAGCAAGGAGGGAGGAGCTGGGCACAGGCATGTCCTGGTCCGGCCCCAGTGCCCTCGTGCCCCAGTCAGACTCCGCCTCCTCACAGCAAGTCCGCTAGGGACTCACCAGTAGACTTGTCTTGTCCCTTTCCAGATGCATGAGGCCCGTGGGGGATGTTCGCTCCCAGCTATAGCACTGACGTCACCACTGTGCTTGCTCTCAAGCTTGATCTTCACGGAGCTTCCTGTCAAGCTTTCTCCTATTGCATCAGGGTACTCAAACCCCAGCCCCTCGTGGCCCCAGGAGGACATTCCTGCCAGAGTACCTAGTAATCTCTGAGTGGTAGAATTCTATGAATACTCGAGATAGACCCCAGGGTCTACCCGGCTTCCTTTTGTCCCCCAATTACTCCTCTTTCCCACAGACTTGGGCTCCACTGGTTGTGCATCACAAGTCGCTGTACGCACCACTATTTCTTTTTCTATTTTTAAATTTAATTTATTTTTGATATAAGTTTGAACTTGGGGCCTTGCACTTGCCAGGCAGGTGCTTAGACCACCAAGCTGTCTTCCCAGCCCCATGCCATTATTTCTTTGGGGTCTCTTTTTTCCTGGCCTTGGGTTTGAGCAGTGAAAAGGTTGAGAGCCTCTGTTGGAGCGGTGTGTGTGGGGCAGTTATGGGGGCGCTGGCGGTGTCTCCGCTGCAGCTCCACAGCTCCTTTGAGGCTGGCGGGCTTGCTCTCTGGCTGTGTTCCCCAGTGAGTCTGCTACAGTGGAGCCTCGGCTGTGAAATGAAGGGAAGCCGAAGGAGAAGGGAAGGGACGAGGGAAAGAGGCCGGCCACGGCCAGACCTGATGCCCCTATTAAGGCAGGAGCATGGAACATGCTTATTTTCACAGTAAAAAGAAATTAATATACATAGTGACAATGCTGTCTGTTCTAAAGAATCCTAGGTAAGAGTTTGTACAGGGTCTGGTGGATACAGAAGACCTGGGCCCAGCAAGTCCTTTCTCCATCCTCTGTGTCACTTTGAGACTGGTCCCCATCCTCTGGGCTCTCCAGGCCCAAGTTTCTCCAGTTCCCCAGTCACTGTGCGGGTAGCTCCTATTTCCCAGCCCGTCTCCTCCTGGCTTGGTCTCTTCTGCCTCTTTTGAGTCTGCATGAGCAAAAGCCTATCAATGATAACTCTCCTCACAAGCGGGGATTTTCCATGACCTCCTGCAAGAGAAGGAAACCCCCCTTGGCTCTCAAAGCCACCCTTTGGTGTTAGAGAGAGAGAGAGAGAGAGTGGGAAGCACAAATAATTTTGAGAAAGTTGCCTTCTTCTAACAGATTTGAACAATTTGTCCAGTCACCATATATCAAAGAATTTATGTGTGAACAAGCATCACCTGGAGGCCCTTTAACCAACGATGCCATCTCTGGTAGCTTAAGTGATAAAGGACAGAGTGAAAAATATGGGAAAAGCCCCTCTGCAATGCATTTGTGCCTGGAGGGCGGATGTCTGTTTGTCTTCTATAAATCAAGGCTGTCTCCGAGCAGTTCACATTCAGATCTTTTTCCTGGGCTCTGTCCTTCCAAGCTGCACCTACCAGCTGTGATTTTTCTCTCTGTATCTTTCGCATCCTTCTTATTCTGGTGGGGCTGGAGACCCCGGCAGGACACATGGGAGACCGAGGCCTCTAGATCTGCCCTCTGCTGCTCCTCTGGGCTTCTTCGTCTATCGTCTCTCTCCAGCCTTTTGCAGAGTGCAAAGTTTCAATATCCCTCATCTTACAAATTAACACGGAAATTCTGCTGACAAGCCTTCCCCTTTCCAGGGTTTAAATCCCAGGGCTCTGGAGCTGTGACAATTTAAACAAGCCAGATTTTCAAAAAACTGATGAGTGAGGTTTTAAGTGTCTTATAAAAGCACACTGGAAAATATCCCTTAAAGGCCTCTGTAGGACAGAAAAGTTGGCGAGCAGCAGCTGCGGTAGTGTGCCCGCGCATGCATGTGCATAGGGTGAGGGAGGAGTCCGAGAAGGGCAATTATAAACCATAATAAGATCTGGAGGAAGTCTGAGGACATCACCCCTTAACAAAGCACACTATTTATTTATTTTGTTTTCAGCCTCCCCAGAGCTGGGATTACAGGCATGCGTTACCATGCCAGGTCTCAGTGGCCAGCTCCACACGCCTGGGGAGGTCAGGGCCTGTGCTGCACACGGTTCCGGGCATTGAACCCCAATCCCTCCACTTACCTAAGCAGGTACTTAGTCCGCTGAGCTATCTTGCTGGCCCTCCTAACAAGCGCACTTTAAGGAGAACTGAATGACATAAGAAGGTTAAGTCATTCACCTTGGGTCACAGCGTTAACTAACTAGAGCTTTCAGGCCCCAAATTTAATGTGCTTTCTTGTTTTCTGAGGCACTGAAGCGGAGGATGTATAAGGATAACCAGGGCTGATCCAACAGAGTTCCCTAACTCCCCAGGGAGTCACTAGGAGCTGCGGATGCATCTGTTCACCATGTCCACTTCTCCTGCTTTATGCCTTTTTTCTCTTCTGCTGGCGAGTGTTCTGGTCATTTCATC
Organism: Ctenomys sociabilis; assembly: GCA_004027165.1. Classification (NCBI taxonomy): domain Eukaryota; kingdom Metazoa; phylum Chordata; class Mammalia; order Rodentia; family Ctenomyidae; genus Ctenomys; species Ctenomys sociabilis. Next base: position 19,846 of record PVKA01017500.1, read on the forward strand.
CCCACCAAATGTTAGGTCTACCATAGTGGTTCCAGATTAATTAAAGGTCAATCTTAATTTTTTGGCACACAACACAATGGAAGAAAGAGCCAGGCTCTGTAGAGCAGAAGTGTAGCATGTGGGCTATTTACTATAATTCCAAGGATGGCTAAAACCCAACTACTGAGAAACATGGGGAGTGGACAGATTCTCCCCACTTCCCCCACTAAGTACAGACCCTGGGTCAAACAACCCCAAGAAGCCTCTTTAAGGAGGAGCGAGGAAGTCAGATCAACTAGGAAACTCCAGGCCCAGAACTGACAGGAGAGCAGCAGTTTCCTCGGCCTCAGTCTGGCAGCATCAGTTGGTGCAGATGAAGTGCCCCCCCAGCAATGCTTTCTCTCTCCAGCCAACGATCCAGGAGGCAGCCTAGGAGAGAGAGAATTTTCAGATAGCGACCTTCCGACTTCAGCCGAACATGAGAGGAAACTTGCAGTCCTGTCCTGTGTCAAGAGCACGTGGGAAGTTTGTTTCTGTCCCTGACCAGTGGTAAGGCTGCAGCTCAGCATGCTCGCTGGGTTGAGGCCCGGGCATGAGGCCAAGTGGGAGCAAGGAGTTCCTTCCCTGTCCGGGTGACAATGAGCACCCCAGCCCCATAGTGTCAGCGAAGGCCACCTGAGGAGCAGTAAGGAGGGAGGCCCTGAGCCAGGGTGGGGGCAATGGGGACCTCAGGGACCCCGAACTCCACTGCCTCCAGCAGCACCTATGTGGTAGTAACCAGACTGCACCCTTTGTTCCCTATCAGCCCAGTGTCAAGGGGCCCCGTTAAAAAAGATTTAAGTAAAATCCAGAGCTCTGTAACTGTAGCCCAAATTAAGGAATTAATTAAAAAATTACTTCTAGCAAGAACCATAAAAATGTCAACTTTCATAAAAGGAAATCTACAGACACCAACAGGGAGATGGCGCAGATCATTAAGATTCCCCAGTAAGCTCTCCGTCAGCCACTGTGAAAAGAGTTCCCTAAGAAATAGAAAAACACGCTTGGAACAAATGAAAAATAGGAAGTGTCAGCCCAGATACAAGATACAAAGGAGAACCAATTGGAAATTTTAGATGAGAACGGTGTAATAACTGAGATTTAAATCAGATGAGAGCTGGTGTGTTCCGGGTGGTATGACTATAGATTGAGATTTAAATCAATGGATGAGTTTGAAAGCAGAATTGAAGAGACAGAGGAATAAATCCGAGAATAAAATGATAGAATTTAGCCAATTTGAACAGCAGAGAAAACAGACTAAAAAAAAAGAAAAAAAAAATGAACAGAACCCTTCAGAAATATGTGGGTGTGACAAAAGATCTCCTGTTAGTGTCTATAGAAAGAGAATAGGGCTGAAAAGTGGCTGAAAATTTCTCGAGTTTAGGGAAAGACACAAATTCAGATTCATGAGGATAAGCAAACTGCAAACTGGACAACTCTGCAAAACAGACGAGGACGTGATAATCAAGCATCTATATATATCTTGTGCCCAGTGTCAATCGATGCCTCAGAGAGCCCCAGGGGCGGGGCCGGCATCCCACACTGGGGATCGAACCCCGGCCACTGCAATCTGCCCAAGTAGGTTCTTAGTCTGCTTTAATCCACTGAGCTTTCTGGCTGGCCCTTCCCAAAAAGAAATATTAAAGACAACAGAAGAGACATAGGACTCACAGAAGGAAAATAGTTTGAATGACAAAAGAATGATGTCAGGCCCAAAAGGAAGTAGCAGAACATTTCTCAAAGGATGGAAAAGATTTTTTTTTGTTTTGTGTTTTGGAAAAGAATTGTTAACCCTAAATTCTATTGAAGTAAAAGCAACCAGAAAAGGAAAAATAAGACATCCTTACATGAAAAAAAAAAAAAAAAAACCTAAGAGAATTTACTGTCTTCAGATGGGGTTGGGTGGAACACTCTGTATATGTCCACTAAATCCATTTGTTCCAAGTCCTGGTTCAGTTTTGCTATGTCTTTGCTAATTTTTTGTCTGCTTGACCTATCTTTTTGGGATAAGAAGGTGTTAAGGTCTCCTGTTAAGATTGTGGTATTGGATATTAGATTTTTCATTTCTGTTAAGATTTGTTTTATATACTTGGGTGTTCCAGTGTTTGGTGTGTACCTATTTATGACTGTTACCTCTTCTTGTATTTTTCCCTTAGCCAGTATGTAGTGACCCTCTTTATTTTGTTTGATCACTCCTGGTTTGAAGTTCAGACTGTCTGCTAACAGGATTGCTACCTCTGCTTTTTTTCTGAGATCCTGGAGTTTGTAGTATTGTTTTCCATCCTTTGACTTTCAGCCTACGAATTTCTTCAAGTGTGTTTCTTGTATACAGCATATTGTTGGTTCTTGCTTCCTAATGCATTCTGCCAGTCTACTTCTTTTAATTGGTGAATTGAGTCCATTTACATTGATGGTTATAATGAGATGTATTGACTTACAATTGACATATTATTTACCTGCTGTTGTATACTCCTTTTTCTCCTGTGTTTGTTTGCTCTATTTGGTGGGTTCTTTCCTTTCTCATTTGTGGAGATGTGGTTATTTTGGTCCCTGTCTAGAATATCTTTTAGTAGTCTGTGTAGGGTTGGCTTTGTCATCATGAAATTCTTTATTTGTTCTTTGTTATGGAAGTATTTCACTTCTCCATTGAACTTGACAGAGCATTTTGCAGGGTATATCAGTCTGTGTTGAAATTTGTTTTCTTTTTCTTTCTTTTTTTTTTTTTTTTGCAGGACTGGGGATTGAACTCAGGCCCTTGCACTTGCCAGGGAAGTGCCTATCTTCATTTTCATTTAAACAGTTTTGCCAGCTTGTGGTTGAGGTTTTGATTTCCTATATATCTCTTTGAATATGCTTCATGCATTCTATTTCTTTCCTATATTGCTCACCCAAGGAATTCATCATTTTTCTATTCTACTCTATTTTTTAAGTCAGTGTCTTCTTTAGGGACACTTAGCAATTCTTTCATTATAGTAATCATTTCTTGTTTTACTTCAGAAATTATTTCTGATCTAATTTCCTTTACGTCTTTCTGCAGTTGTTTCTTTACTTTAGATGCTATTATTTCAGAGATTCCAGCTGTATGATTCCCGAATTCTCCTGTGTTCTGCACTTGTTCTGGGTGGGTTTGGGGCCTAAGAATGTACTTTGCTCCTTCTCTTTGTCATTTTGTATAGCACTGCCCTCTGACCTTTGGTGTAGAGCTTTTGTGCAGTTATAACCTTAGCTCCTACCAAAATTCTCACCTAAGAGAGATGATATGGTTAAGGCAGTTATAGTTTGGTGTTTACAGAATTACAATTAGCAACACTAATAATGGGTAGTGATATTTAGCAGTTCACTAACTTTTGTAACTAATGGGTTTGTATTTTTAGGCCATAAGAGCAAATATTATGACTGTATAGCTAAGAAGGTAGTAAATTGGGAATTTGTATTTAAATTAGTTCCCCTGAGTTCTATCTGATCACCTCCCCTTGATTTATATGGGGTTCCAGAAAGACTAGTTCACCCCAGTTACCTGTTGCCCCCTGTCTCGATCAAGAGAGAAAGAGGGTGCGCTCATAGATCTGGGTCTAGCAAAGTGTCTCAGCTTATGGGGTCTGGATCTATCAAGTTTGAACTCATCCAGGTGGGCCTGGCTTGGGTCTGGCTCTGTGTTCTGTTTCTTCCTGCTGCAGCCTGTGGAAGTGAGCCCGCTGTGCCCTTCTGGCAAGATGTTCTTCTCCTGGATTAGCTGAGTGAGTCTGGCCCCTACCCTCTTTGCAGGGACTTCTGCTGCAGGGTCACACACCAGGCCTGTCTGGTGGAGGAGGCTCTGGGGAGTGTGAGGATGGTCCCCCACACAGACTGGGCCTGGGCAGTGGCTGGAAGGGATCCCAAGAATTTATTGCAAATGGGCTTTTTTTTTCATGTATTTGGTACAGGGTCTCACTATACAGGTCAGACGCATCAGTGATTTTCCTGCCTCAGCCTCCCATTTGTTGGGATTACAGGTGTGTACCACCATGCTCAGTCTTGGTGACCAGCTCATTGTGACCATAATGGGGCTGGCATCATATTGGTACTCGGGATCAAACCTGGGTCCTTGCACTTGCCAGGCAGGTGATTAGACCACTGAGCTATCTCCCTGGCCCAATTGTGGGATAACTTTAAAAGAATGGTTAAAAGAGGTTCTTGAACTAGGAAGGCAATAGTAAAAGTAGATATCATAGAACACTGGGAAGGAAGGAGAAAAAAACAAAGGAAAGGTAGAGACATAAGAAATCAATACACTTTCCTTCCTTCTTGGGCTTTTGTAGTGGAGTTGCGAGAACAGTTTAACATGGTTCGCAATGACATGCAGGAAGACTTTAAAATAATTATATGCAGAAGAGGATAAAGAAGCACACAGGGAGTAAAGTTTCTGTATTTCATTATAACTGGTAAAATGACAGTGTAAATAGGTTGTGAAAAGTTACATTCATACTTGGCTATGCAGAGAGTAAGTGCTAAAATTATTTAACAAGAAGATACATTCAAAAACACCATACTAATTTGCATTTCTCAAATGACCAATGATGTTGAACTTTTTTTGTTTATCTCTTTGCCAGTTGGATGTGTTCATCTGAGAAGTGTGTATTCTCTTAAAAAATTTAAAAAAAAAACCTGTACTGTACCAGATAAATATAATAGCATTCTAATAACGTCCAAATAATTCACAGGAAGGCAGGAAAAATAAAACAGAACAAATAATAAACAATGGCAAAAATCCCCAGCAAATTTAAGACCTTCAGTGTTGATAATTGCATTAAATATATCAAGGAAAAGACTAATCCAATCGTATAAAAACACATGATGGAACTATATGTGGCCACTAATGAAACATTCTTCAAATATAGTCATGAAGATAGGTTTAATGTGAAAGGCTGGCAAAAGATATACCACATCACGTTGGTCAATTAGAAGCAAGGGTAGCTATATTAATTCTAAAAGAAATAGACTTTCAAATGAAGAAAAGTACACGGGGCAGAGAGGGGCCATTAAAGGACCAGTGAGATAGCTCAGTGGACTGAGCACCTGCTTAGGCAAGTGCAGGGACCAGGGTTTGATCCCCGGCACCACACGCTGCACTGGCCCTTCCGCTGCATGCACTGAGCTGGTCACTGAGTCTGGGTGTGGCGGTGCACACCTTTAATCCCAGCTCTGGGGAGGCTGAAAACAGGAGGATCACTACAAATCCAAACTGCATAGTGAGACCCTATACCAAATACATTGAGGGAATGAGAGAGAGAGAGAGAGAGAGAGAAAGAGAGAGAGAGAGAGAGAGCCATTAAAAAGCCTAAGTAAGTAAAGCCTGCATAAGTAAATGCATATGGTCCAAAGAACAAAGCCAGTTAATATGAAAGCCAAGACTGGTAGAACCGCGACAGGAACCACACACTGACAATCAGAGTCAGAGATTGCAGCACCCAGCTATCAGTGGTCGACAGAACAAGCAGGCAGAATCCTATGTGAGCCCCATCAGCAAGCACACGGGCACACTGAGCCGGCCACCAAGACCGGGTATGCTGGCACGCTCCTGTAATCCCAGCACTGAATTAAGTGTTGTGCTACATTCCTTGTGGAGCAAGAGCAAGAGTCTTCCAACGTGAAACATCCACCTAGACGCCCACATCCTGCATCACAGAGCCTCGACAGACCTAAGGAATCGATGCCGCAAGGGCTGTGTTCTTTAACAAAGGAGGCAAAATAGAGACAGGAAGCAGATGATGAAATGAATGTATGTGAGCCCTTGGAAGCTAAGCAAAGCACTGCTAAGGAATCAAAGAGGAAGTCTCAAGGCAAATGAAAAACCACTATGCTAAGGCAGTGCCGAGAGAGAAATTTATAGCACTTAAAATTACATTAGAAGCGAAGTCTCAAATCAATAATCTAAGCCCCACCACAAGAACCTAGGGAAAGGAGAGCAAAATAAACACAAACCAAGTCAAAGGAAAGAAATAATAAAGATGAAAGCAGGAATCAATGAAATCGGAAGCAGAGGAACAATAGAACCAGTAACATAAAAATGCTGTCTTTTAGATTAATAAAATGCACAAGCTTCTAGTGAGGCTAACAAATAAACAGAGAAGACAAGTCACCAACAGGCCGAGGAAGGCAACGGCAGGTCTTGCTGTGGCCCCTGCAGACAGTGACTGGGTCAGTCGAGGCAGGAGCAACTGTGTGCCTTTGATGACTTTCTCAAAGTGCAAGTGAGGTCCAGCTACCCAGTATGAAGGAGGTCTTGTATGTTAGGGAAGGGTCTGCAGGATATTCAGGGTCTCACTACTAGATCAGAGTCATAGTGATTCTCCTGTTTACAGTCTCCCAAGTGCTGGGATTACAGCCCTGCACCATCACATCCAGTCTCAATCGCCATCCTGGGGCTGGGACCAGCACAGCAGGTCTGGTGATCGAACCCCTGGCCCCTATGCCTGCTTGAGGGCACTTTAGTCTGCTGAGCTATTTGGCTGGCCCCTGATGGAGGTCATTTGAATAGCTCTATAATTATAAAGGAAATTGAACTGATGAGTTATAAACTCCTGAAAAACAATTTTACAGACCCAGATGGCTTTACTGGCAAATTCTCTCAAATGTGTAAGGAGGATTTTATACCAATTTTAATGCAGTCTCTTCAAGATTCCCTAAGAGAAAGGACCTTTAACCTGGTAATTTAGGAAGCTAGGGCCGAGGATACAGCTCAGCAGCGTAAGCACCTGCCTGGAAAGTCCAAGGGTCTGAGTTCAATCTTCAGTATCATGGAACAGAAAAGAAGCTACTATTACCTTGATAATAAACCATACAAAGGTAATACAAAAAAAGGACTAATGACCATAATGCTTAGAAATATAGATGTAAAAATTCTTAACAAATTATTAGTAGGTAGAATTCAGCAATATGTAAAAAACCAACCCCACAAAGTACATACTATTGGATACCATTTCTATAACATTTTCAGAATGACAAAATTATAGATAACAAATTGATAGTGGTCAGGGGCTGGGGATGTGGTAACAGTGGGGGGCAGCATAAATTAGGGTTGTGTAGTGATAGGATATATCTGGGTCTTAATTGAAGAGGTCCTCCATCTACGTGTGATAAAATGGTGCTAGAACCCATCCACCTTGTACCCTAACTGGCCTGGTTTTGATCCTATGTTATAGCTTTGGAAGATGTGACCATTAGCAGGAACTGGAGGAAGGGCACACAGCCCTCTGGACCGTCTTTGCAGCTTCCTGCACACCCAAGATTGCTTGAGGAGTGTAAGAAGCACTCAGCCATATCTTAGCTCACCGATGGGATGCCAGGCTTTGCGGAAGACCACCTGAGCAGCTCTCCTTGAAAGAAGAGCGACTGTCTCCATTTTTACTGAGTCTGATCCTATTTCCTCATATTGTTATGTACAGAGCTGGCTAGGACTTCTGTTTATCCTTCAATTGGCCTTAAGCAATGTGTATTGGTCTAGCTGAGGTGCTGGTGATAGTCTCTGAAGGTGGCATGCGTGTTTCCCTGGTAAGCCTGCTGCTCCTTAACGTGAGCCGGGTGGAGACAGGATGGTAGAGCTAATGCTCCGCGCTGCCAGCTGGGATCGATCCTCGAGATAGAGGCTATGACTTCCTGGGGCTTGAAAGACTACATCAAACCTGAAGCCCTAGACTTCCCAAAACATTAAATACTATATAATGCAGGTTACTCTCTCTGCATATCATCTCTGCATATGACAGAGGTAAATTTAGGCCACCATCTAGCTCAGCTCATAGTAGTCACCTACTTCCCACAATTCTCTGTGAATCCTCCTGAAGCCACTCCTCCACTGAATAAAACTGGGTGAGGCCCTGGGTCACCCTCTTAGTTCTAGAAAGCCATCTTTGTGGCTGGACCTAGAGCCCCTCCACTCACGATGATTAAAAATATAATTTAGTGTTTTTATTTTCGCCGTGGGCTGCATGGAAAGTGGTAGATTGGAATTAACTTGATGGGATTCCAATAATGTAACTTTGGGATTACAAATATTGGTTTCTTGGACTGAGACGAGGACCAGGAAGCATCTCCTACAAGGCCTTTGGCTTATCTGACCCAATCACCATGTCCACTTAGTTGCTACTTTATTCACCTACTTCCCAGAAGGAGAGATAAATCTGTAGTGAGTTCACAAGGGCTGACCTCAGGAAGCTTGGCTGCTACTGAAATCCAATTCATTCCCCATGCCACGCTAGACAGAGCCACTCTTTTGTGGGTATAGGTCCACGGAAATCCCTTCTTAGGAGGTAAACTAATGATATGTCAGGTTGGGACTACGTCCTACAGGACATGTGGTCAAGCACTGACATTTGCAGCTATTCCTTCCAGTGAACAAGGTACAAGGAAGCCAGACATGGTTCCTTGCTTTCTAAACCCAGTCTCCTTCCTGTCCCACTTTGGCCCCTGCTTTACCATCTGTCAAGCTGCAGCTGGAAGGGTAACAGAGGCCAGGGTTTGTAGGCTGCTGCTTCCGTCACTCTTGCAAATATGTATGATCTGAAGCCAGAGTACAGGTCCAGGGCTGGCACCTGAGCGGAGAGCATGGCACGTGGAGAAAAGCAGGCTCTGGAACCCAGCGTGGTGCAGACCGGAGTTGGGGTTGGAGCAGAACAGAGATGTGGAAGAGCAGGCACAAAACAGAACCCAATTACTTTGAGAATCAATCTCTATCGGGTCCCTAATTGCTCTAGTAGTGGAATGCTGAAGCAGCAGTCTCCTCTGAAGCAATCTCATTTATTTCCAATGACTGCCCTGTGAAATATTTACATGTATGCAGCATTATCCGAGCAGCATGTTTGCAGCTCCAATGGACACCTGGGAGTCTTCTGGCCCATGTGCTGGGGGAGGAGGTAGAGGAGTTGGGTGTGAGGGGGGAACAGGGAGGAGCTAATGACTTAGGCTGAGGAGTGAGGCCAGAATCCGTCACTCAAAGCAACTGCTTGTGAGCTCTCAGGACAGTGGGAACAAGGACTTCTGTCTTGACTGCCCCGTTTACTCTGATGGGGCCTGCGCGCTTCGGAACAGAGGGGGCAGTGAATTCGCAGCACGTTCATCAAGGCTGACCTTGGGGATCTTTATTCCACCATTCATTAAAAGCCGATTCATGCCCGGGGCCATGCTGGACCAGGACGTGGAGCCCTTCTGTTACATGTGTATTTCTGCTAAAATGAGTTCTTAGAAGTTAAGCTAATTATAGGCAAGAGGTGGCTCTGATGTCCTAATTCAGTCTGGGAAACCTTTTTTCCCTGTTGTACCTCAAAGCCTGTCTCTGGGGGTGAGGCCTGTTGTCACTCTCCCTGAAACCTCAAACTGCAAGGGCGTCTTTTCAGAGCACATGCATGACTAGGTTTGCCGGTTGTGAGGACCCTGCAGTGGGTCATATAGAGGCCAGACACCCCCAGAGGGCTTGGTCCCCTGTGAGCAGGAGGTGGACGGCAGGGAACAACCTCTTTACAAGATAGGCACAGCTTGGTGACCAGCATCAAACCTCTTCAGTTCTCCATCTCCATAAAACATAAGAAGGCTTGGGGCTGCAGAGATGGCTCAGTGGTCTAAGCACCTGCCTAGGCAAACTGAAGGACTCGGGTTCAATCCCCAGTACCACATGCCATGCAGGCCCCACACTGGGCACGCTGAGCTGGCCACTGAAACTGGGCATGGTGATGCGCTCCTGTAATCCCAGCACTGGGGAGGCTGAGACAGGAGGATCACTATGATTCTGAGCTACGTAGCGATACCTGATACAAAATATAAAAACCCCCCACAAAACCTTAAGGCTCCTCTTGTGGGAATGAACCCTCCTCTCACTAAGCACACGAAGTTAGGGCTGACACTTGCGCCCATACCCAGAGCTCCAAACTTCACAAGTAGACCAGGATATGGAAGGTGACAAACATCCCAGGACAGGTTTGCAGCAAATGTGTTCTCAAAGCTTGGTAATAAAACTCTAAGTCCCAGGAATACAGTTAAAAAACTCATACTGTAGACTTTCTCCAGGGACCATCAGGGCATTGCCTGGAAACAGCATAGCCACTAATCATTAGAACTTTTATGTGGTGTTTCTGGCCTTTCTGCATATATTTCAGATCTTAAAATCCCAGGCTAATTTCCAGGCAAGCTTTTAGGCAAATTTATAATATAAAGCCCCATGTTTGTACATGACCCAAACGCTGGGTTCTAACAGGTCTGTCCACGCATACTGTGTTCAGCGGATCCTCAGGGGCCCCTTTGGGGTAGAGGGATGAGCTGGCAGGCACAGGAAGAAGGGACATTTGCAGAATGCCACCCTCACTGCCTTAGAGCAAGGACAGGCCTTTATGTCCTGTCTCCAAAATATACCGCATTAATCTCTCAATGCCAAGTCAAGGGTTACCTATATTGATTCCAAATTTTTTAAGGAGCATAAATTATATAGCTGAACTTCAGATAATTTTCATTTAATCAGAGAATCACTGAAATCACTTTGAAACAGGTTTGTTTCCTATTACTTCTCTTAAATAAGTGTCATAACTCGTCCGTGAGATTTTCCCACCGATGAAAGCGTGCCCAGTAGTTTGGTTCTCAAAACTGATGGAGTTTCTCTTTGTAGTTTGAGACTCAATAGAAATCAGAGTGTCAGAGGACAGATGTTTAAACACATAAGCCTGGAGCAGGATGGGCAAAAGGAAACTTTGGTGAAATGGCTCGAGGCTGTTGCTCAGAGCTCCTGGCGCTCGGCTTTGTCTTGCGGGGCCCAAGGACACAGCATTTCTCAGCAGCCCACTGCTGCTTTCTGGGCTGTGTCTGGAGCAGTCGTGAAAGTCACAGGGCCCAGGAAGACGGGGAAAGTTGGTGCAAAAGAACGGAAGGAGAAAAATGTGACGTGTTCGTTGCTAACTCCGGAGTGGGAGCCAGCCACAGCGCTCCACGCAGAAATTCCAAGTTGGTGTTCAGTGGCGCCCAGGGCCTTTGCGTTGGATGGGAATGAGCCCATGACGTGGTACGTGCTGTTTCATAACCCCAAGCCACGGTTTTGGAAAGGATAACTTGGGATGGAGAAGTGAGGACGTTGCACGGCACTCGGTGGCTGAAACGGTGAAGGCGCGCGGTGACAGCTTTCCCGGCACTGCTTTGTGGAGGAGCAAGCATTGAGTCTATTTTGAATAGGTGTAAAATCTCCCAGAGGGCGCTGTCTGGGTTACCCTTCTCTTGTCGGTGGGACAGATACCCGACACCCACGGTGAAGGAAGGAAAGGGTTATTTAGCCCGCAGTGACTGGAGGGTTCAGTCCACACTGAGCTGACTCCAGGGCAGAGGGGCCCAGGGCAGAGGGCAGCAGCTCAGGGCGGAGGCGAAGAGCAAAAGGGAGGGGCAGCAGCAGCAATGGCAAGAGAGAGGGAGCCTCTCTCCTCCTCATCCGCCCCAGGCTGGGTGTAGCACTCGCACCCCTAATCCCGGCAGTACTAAAACCTAAAATCCCAGCCTTGATCGTGAATTAATCTCAGACTCTAGAAGTTCCCACCCAGCGACTGCGTGAGGCTTGGGGTGGGGGTGGGGGGACCACTATACACAAATATATGTTCTTATCCGGCCTCCCTCTTTTTTACAAATGAAATCCTATTTTTGTTGTTTGTTTGTTCATTAGCCCACCCTTGCACACAGAATCTTCTTGGGGCGCTGACTCACAGCTTAATTCTCTTTCACCCTTTCCCCCTCCCTTCCCTCTGCATATCTTGATACCCTTCCTATTTGAGAATACTGCTCCAACTGTTTTCTCGCTACTGAATGTAACTTCAAGGTTGTGAACACCAAAAGGGACTCTTTAGTCCTTCTTGCCGGTGGAGTATTCCACCGTCCCGTAGTTTAACCAGTCTTCTGTGGATGGCATCGCTTTAAATCTTTGGCCGTTATTCGCGAAGCTGTGATGAACCACCCCTGGCAACACCACTGTGGAACATGGATATATGGCCTTGAGGCGCATGCTCAGAGGTGACGTTGCATTTGTATGCTCGTAATTTTGATAGACATTGCCACACTCCCTTCCACGTGAAGTTTGCTTTGACATCAAGCTTTCCACCTTTGCTGGTTCTCAGCGGCCACGATGTTTTGGTTTGACACATTTCCTGGTACATGCGAGACCCCATGAACGGAGCAATCCCAAGAACGGAGCAGAATGACCACACAGGAGGGTTATACACGGACGGGACCCCTGTCTGTGCATCGGAGCCCCGCGAGGGCCGTGCTGACCCTTGTCCGATTCAACCCAAATTCCTGAGCACTTCTAGCACCGCTTCAGCAGGAACATAACATGAACTTGAAGCATTTTCTCCAGATTGGTTCTGGCTGCTCCGTAAAGTTCATCCCTAACATCCTGTGGATTCCAGCTCGCTTGCCTCACTAGGTAAATGTGCCCAGTGTTACTCTGTTTACAGAAGAACACAATGAACTTGCTGAAGCTAAAAACCTAATGAGTGTGAAGCAGCTCGGATGCAAGGAGCAGTTCTGCTGGCTGTAGCTCTCCTGCTGTGCTTCAGATGACTCCCAGATCTGGCCACAGGCATCTCAACACGCAGGTCTTGGGGCCAAAACCCACGAGTGGATTTTCCTGCCTTTCAGTTCTCCTGCTTTCTTCCAAAATGAGGCTGTCACAAGCGACAGCAGCTGTGCCCACTTATTCTTGCAGAGGAAACGTGCTCTCGTTGTGCCGAGGAGACCAGGTGCTCCGCAGGGTGCAGGACTACACCCGACCACTGTGCGGGAGGTGCCCAACAGCAAAGGCGTGGTGATCACGGCCAGTCCCATGCTAGGGCTGGTACTACCTAGGTCACAGGGATCTTTCCTGAAGCGGCTGCAGGTGGGTGCAGTGGAGTTTGCACTTGCCCAGGGGCTGTGCACACACTCCTGCAGCATTTTAGCGCTCCGACCTGCGTAGCCCCTCAGCCCACCCAGGTCCGGGTGAACCACCTGACAGGCTCTGCCTAGTGCTGCCCTTCAGACTAATTCACCAGGCAGAGGCTGTTGGCGTCATGCGACAGTGTGAGGTGCACCCCTCACCTGGGCTTGGGTGGCCTGGCCAGGGAGCCTGCCTCCCGCCCGGTCAGGGTCAGATGTGATGCCACATCTAATCCTCCAGCGACAAAGCAATTTTATTTACCCGATTTTAAGTTTTCACAACGGAGTCTCTCAGCCACCTCCCTGGCCACAGGAGCCCGCTGTTTTCCCCTCTGTCTGTCATTAGCATACCCCTTTGCAGCAGACCCTTACTGACAAGGTGACAGTCTTACAAAAGCCACATGGTAAGCTTATGTTTCTTTGGAGAGGGAGCCCTCAGGGACTTCTTGGGACTTTTGGCTGTCCCTGTGTTCCCAGGAACCCACATACAAAACATTTTCTGGCCTAATATCTCTGGGGAGACAACAATAACGTCAGGATGAAAATTCTTTATCAGATGTAAAAGCAGGAAAAGCAATATGGCGCTTCAGGCGCTGCGTCACCGAGGCTGTTTTTATCAGCTATTTATCTGATCTCAGTTCTTCTGCTCTCCCTTTCTGGATTTTTTAAAAAATGTATTTGCAGGATCTCACCATACAGCTAGGACTCACAGTGATCCTCCTGCTTTCAGCCTCCCCGGCACTGGGATTACAGGCATGTGCCACTACGCCTGGATTCTGTGGCCAGCATAGCACACCCTGGGGATGGGACTGGCCTGGCATGTGGTGCCAGGGATAGAACCGTGGTCAGTACCTGCACTTGCCTAAGCTTGCCTAAGCAGGCTTTTTAGTTTGCTGAGCTATCTCACTGGCCCTCTAGATCGTTTTTTAAAAAATGTATTTAGTAGAGGATCTATAGGGTCTCACTACAGAGATCAGACTCATAGTGATCCTTCTGCTTTGCAGCCTCCCAAGCACTGGGATTACAGACGCGCGCCGCCTCGCCCAGTCTCTGGATCATTTTTAAAGCGGGTTGCAGGTTGCAATTTATGCTGGGAGTCTTTTGAAAGAGCGCGGATGCTCATCCCAGAGAGCGTGACTCGCTGTTACCTTCTCCAGATCTAGAGCTCACTCGTGGTCAGTCCTGCGGTAACTGCCTCCCTTCCAGGTGGCACCCTTCTCATAGCCCTGTGCACCTTGGTGGCTCTCAGAATTGAGAACTGTCCCCTCCAGAGATGGGCAATAGCCCACAGGGACCCTGAAAAAGTGTTAGAAGTACAGTGCAGAGGGACAAGTACCCGTAAGGGCATCAGAGGAAGCATCCTGCCCTTTTCCCCATACGGGGTATCAGGAAGGGCTCTCTTCTTCCCCATGTTCCCAGCCTATGCAAGCAGCTACATCAGTCTTCCTCACCACTGGCTTCTGTTAGGTGATCTTTGGTATTTCCAGTTTTAAGTAATGAAGCTTTAAAAAGAGCAGAGACTGGGCCATCCGTACAAGTCCTTGGGGGATCTTTCTAAGGAATACTGGGCGTAAGAAGAATAGGAAAGGGTGACAAGAGAAGGGAGATTCAAACACACACAGGCACCAAGGCACGCATGCACTGGCTTGATGCACCCTGACCTAGGCCAGAGAGAGGGAAGGGACAGCTGTGGCTCTTCAGTGTGCTGTTGTTTGGCTAAACAGCAACACAGGGAAAATGGATGTGGACAGACTCTCCAGCCCACACCAGAAACCAGAACACATGCAAAGCCTAAGCCCTCCAATGGGCATTTTCCCAGAAGAGGGGTTTGAGCTGGCTTAGCTAGATTTCCCGAAGAAGATATTTATGTAACCAAACAACTCCCTTTGAAAGCTCCTGGGAAGATACACATTAGGATGGAAATTGGCTCTGTCTGAAACTCAAATTTTACACTAGAGTGCAGTCACTCATAGAGATCCAACTACGATCCATAAGAAGCCACTTCAGAGAAAACAACTTGAGTATCCTCGACTCTAGGACGTAACTAAAAGAAAGGAGATCAAGGGCTGTTTGCCAGAAAGTGAAGCCTTGAACATGCTGGCCTGCCCCAAAGAAAGCATTCCTGCAGGGAAACCTTGCAGTCAGAAGTGGTCTAGGAGCTAGAAACAGGGGCCGAGCCAGAGCTATGGGCTGAAGAGAACCAGCGTCTGGGTGGAAGGCAGTGGGCCCCTGGTTTGGATGTGACTTGAGGGTTTTCCTTGATGATTTTTGTGTTGGAAGATAGGCACCCAACTTGGGTAATGCTGAGAGGGGTGGAGCTTAAAAGGGAGATCGAGCAGGGATCCCTGGGTCCCTGGGCATTGTCCTTGGACAGAATGAAGGCAGTTCCAGGGTTAGTTCTTGCAAGAAGTTTGCTGTGGAAAGGAATATGCTGCACCCTGTGGCTTGGCTTCCTGTCTTGCCGAGTGATCTCCTCTGTGTGTGCTCCCTCTGCATGATGTCATCTGTCCTGAGGTTCTCACCAGGGCCTGCCTGGTGCTGGCACCGCTTCTCTGGGTCTCCAGAACTGATAGCTCAATGTCTTTGTCACACGAATCATCTAGCCCTGGCAATGGCCAGCACAATGGGAGGATCTCTCTCCTGGAGAGTCAGAGAAAAATACTCTGGAAAACCCTATGACCTCCATTGCTTATACTGGATGTTTATTCACCAGTAGCTTGAGAGTTCCTATAAAAGTCACAGTAAGGTGGTAGATCATAAACCAAAGGATTTTTCTCCAGGTATGGGAGGTGTACGTGGACTCAAACTGTGTTATTTACACTTCTTGGAAAATGCCAGCATCTCTCTTTGTGCTCATTAGACCTGTCTTACACAACCAAACTCAAGGAGGTAAGGCATCTATCTCAAGGGTAAGGTTAAAGCAGATACTGGGGGCCAGGGAGCCGGCTCAGCAGTCTAAACGTCTGCCTGGCAGGTGCAAGGACCTGGGTTTAATCCCTGGTACTGCACGACATGGAGAGTCAGGTGTGGAGGCGTGTGCCTGCAATCCCAGCACTTGGGAGGCTGAGACAGAAGGATCATTACAGGTCTGAGCTGGGTAGCGAGACCCTGTAACAAATAAACACACAAATAGATAAATTTAAAAATACTTAAACAAAATAAAGCAGAAATTGGAAGCTGCAATGACAGGTCTCCAACAGTTCAATTTACTCATGGCACCAAAGGCTTGCTAGCTGTGGACTAAAGTGAGAAGGCCAGACAAATATTTGTTCAGGGAGAAGAGTCTAATTATGACAAGGAATTTTGATCTTGTAGGCGCCACACAAGCTATTCTAGCCAAAGGTGTTCTGTGACCTTGGCTTCGGTATTACTTGAGCTAATTCTTCATCCTTGAAGTGTTTGGGAATTAAGTGTGGGTATTTGTATAAATTAGCTGTTCTTCATTTCATAGAAATGACTCCCTTCTTCCTGTCTGGAATTTCAATAGCAGCCACTTCCCCAGCAGCCCTGTGAGCCGCCCCGGAGTCCCTAGCTGCCTCTTTCTACAGAGCTGAGCACCCTGCCGCAGGGTTGTGCCTGACCATCCGCGGGCAGCGGGATGCTCTTAGGATGTGGTCTATCTCAGGATCCAGGGCTGCCAGCCGGGGTCCAGAATGCCCATCTGTAGGACCCAGAAGAGGACAAGGGCAAAAGGAAGAAGGCAAAAAGGCATATTCATGTTTGGATGGTTGGATAGCTTGGAGAGTTGTGCTGCTGACTTCTGCTGGTTTATTGAGAGGAGCAGTTCACGTTTAAATTAAAAAAGTTTTTTTTCCATTTTAATTTCTTGTAGCATTTTTCTAAAACCAATGTTTATATTTGGTAACCTAAGCAACTAATTTGAAAATAACATTATACAATACAACAACCATTGTCAAATTCCTATTACTTTGTTTAATGAGAATTTGTATTGTTTCTAATTTTTTTTTTTTTTTTTTTTTTTGTATTTTAGTACAGTGTCTACAGGGTCTCACTACGTAGATCAGACTCGTAATGATCCACTTGTGTTCAGCCTCCCAAGTGCCGGGATTACAGACTCATGAGACACCACCCCCAATCTCAATCGCACCCTGGGGCCTGGCTGCAAACCCCAGCCACTGCGTCAGCTAGAGCAGTTGTTGTAATCAGCTGAGCTATTTGGCTGGCCCTACCATTTTGTATTCTTGAAAACAAATTGTTTTTTCCAAAATTAACAGACATTCTCATCTTACTATCATCAAGTCTATGACATCTTTTGTTAGGTCTGAGAAGCCCACCGTGTGAAGAAAGACACCAAGAGACGTCCTCTCGTGTAAAAGTAAGGGGATTTTATTTTCCATGCATGCATGGGGCTCACTGAACACGCAGGGACTGAGAGCCCCGAGCCGACTGTGGGCTGGGTTTTAAGCAGGAAGACAAAGGGAGGAGGGGTCTTGTAAGCGCAGTTACAGAAGCGAATGGCATTGGTTAGTTTAGGTTGACCTTTAAAATAATTGGTAGGTTTGAGAATATATGGCTTTTTAGTGAAACTAAGAGGGGCAGGCAAAAGGACAACTATGAGTTAACTCTGTGGTTTTGACTGTTTTCAAGACTGGCTGGGTCACAATGGCCTGTCTTAGGAGAGTGTTCCCAGGCTAGAGATTAAATGTTTTTCTAAGCTACGCCCCAGCTGAGGTTTGTGTGTCCTCTTTGATTTGGGAATATAGGTGATTTAAGCTCTATGGCCATAAGCAGACATAATATCAGGCAGTATCTGTACAAGCTGACATGGTTTGTTGATGTACTAAGGTGGCGCATACAGAACAGGATGGCGGCGCAACCTCATGTATGCTTTTAGAAATTATTTGGGCTTTACACTTTAATTCCTAGACATCAGCTTTATAAAACTGCTCTCTGGTGATGAAAACCTTAAGACTCCTCTAGTGTGTTACCCAGAACAGAACAGTCCTTGATGTTCCTGCATGCATTGAATCGAAGGCCAGAAGCACGGTTCAAGGGCAGAGAGGGACGTGAGGCCTTGCACCTGCTTCTTGAGCCAGGGAACTTGCCAGGGTCAGGTTGACCTTCACAGGCTGCAAGACCCACGTTCCTGCAGCCTGGTGAACACGCTGTGTCTCCTCATCACCCTTGATAACAGGACTGGAAGTGCCGGGGGTGGGAGTCGGGTGGGAGGGGGGGAAGAGAGGGGGAAGGGAGGGGTGGGGGAGGGGGAAGGGGTAGCAGTGGGGCACATTTCTTTATCCAGCCAGGGAATGCTCCAGATCAGTGTGAGCCACAGCTCACTGAGGTGACGCCAGGCACTTACTCATTGTAGGCGGAACCTGTTTACACCACGAGCCCACAGCTGGCCTGCTGGAAAGGTTTTTGCCTGGTAACGCTTCCACGATTAGTCCTGATGTCGCTCTGGCGGCCTTGGTATCTGACCTGGATTCCAGAAGCGGTGGCTGACTTAGAGGAGCCAGCCACGGACTCTGACATTCCTCCTGCAGGCTTCCAGCTGTGGATAGCCGAGGGCTTCAGAGCAAATGTAATATTCTGCACGGTGGCACAGACATTGTTAGGGATTTTTTTGATTTATAGGCTCTCAGACAGAATTAGCCGAATTAAAATCTCTTACAAAGCTTATGTTGAATACAATAAAATACTTCAAAACAGAGGCGCAGCTTTCTTTTTCCTCCCTACCAATTAGATCCTAAAAAATGTTTCACCTCTTGAAGAAGCACTTTACAGACCCATCTCAGTTTCCTGCTGTGATATCGGAATTTTGGAGTCAAGCTTTTAAAATTTTGATTACTTGGAAAAATCAGCTGGGAAACTTTAAATTATTCAATAATATATAGACTATTTCTACTTCTAGCAAAAAAAAAAAAAAAAGTTAAAATACAGCATGGAAACAGAGAGGCATCAATGTTTATCCCTGCAAAAACAAGGGGAAAACTGAATTTTCTGGGATGGTGACAATAAAAATCAGTGACTACCAGATGCCGGAAGGGCTGTAGAAAAACCACTCCTATAGCTCCAGCGGGGAATGAGAAGGCAAACTGCGTGCAGAGTTGATTTTTAGAAACTTCATTTTTAACAGGACCAGCCAGACAGCTCAGCAGGTAAAAGGGCCTGCTTAGGCAGACGCAGGGTCCGGGGTTCGATCCTTGGCCTGCTATGCCAGCCCCACCCCCAGGGCATGCTGAGATGGTGGCTGGGACTGGACCTCGGCGGCATGTGCCTATAATTCCAGCTCTTAGAAGGCTGAACACAGGCAGAGCATTATGAGTTTAATCTGTGTAGTGAGACCCTATAGTAAATACATTAAAAAAAAAAAACTTTATTTTTAATATGACTTTTCTCTATAACTGACACACAGCACTCAGATGGATTTGTGGGAGTTTTTGAGTCATGTCTATGGCATGCAGTGATCCGGTCAGGACAATTGGCTTATCTGTCACCTCAAACATTGATTATTTATGTCAGTGTAGTGGTTCAGATATAAATGTCTGCCAAGATCTTTGTGTGGGGGTCTGGGGAGATAGCTTGGTGGTCTAAGTGCTTATATGGCAAGTGCAAGGATCCGGGTTCAATCCCTGGTACTGCGGGCCTGTAATCCCAGCTCTGGGGAGGCTGAGACAGGAGGATCACGCCAAGTCCAAGCTGCGTATTGAGACCTGACGTGGAAGGGGGTCCTGTTGTGGCCCGCTCCTCTTCCTCCTGCCTCCAGGCCACTTGGGCTGAGCAGCTGTCCTCCACCAGCCCCTCTACAACACATTTCTGCCTTGGAATGAGCCTGCCATTGACTAAGCCCCTAAAAACAGTGAACCAAACAAACCTGTGCTCCTTTAAGTTGTGGATGTTGGGTATTTTGTTCCAGGAATGGAAAAGTAGCTAAGACAGTGAGAACATTCCAAATCCCCTTGACTAGCTCTTCTTAAATATTACAGGTGGCTGTCAGCCGTGTGCTGTTGTGCTGGAGAAGCTTAAAAGCTCCTTTGCACACCCGGCTCTATCTCTCTGTCCTTCTTGCCAGCTGGCTCCCCCCCCCATTTAATCCCCATTACTCTTTCCTCCTCTCCCTCCTGTTCCTTCTCTTCCTCCTTCTGCTCCTCCTCCTCTTTCCCTTCTTTGTCCTCCTCCTCCTCCACTACTGATGACTTCCTCCAAGGCCTGTGGACCAAGCTCCCTCCCCAGTCCTTTTTATTACTTTTTGTTATTACTTTGAGACAAGATCTAACTAAATTCCTCAGGTTGGACTTCTGTTTGCAGTCTTCCTACCTCTCTCTGTGTCCCAGAATGCTGGGCTTACAGGCATGAGCTCCCATCCCCAGCTAGTCCTTAGTTGCTTGAGATCAACTTTGAGTTTTCACACATGAGCAAGGCAATGTTGCTAATTTTTTCCACTTTGCTTATTTCACCTCCCATTCCATTCATCTTGCAGCAAATGAGAGACTGTCCTTTTTATGGCCACATAATATTCCACCATGACTATTCACCACACTCCTTTATCTGTTATCAGTCAGCACACATTAGGGGTAATTATGTACCTGCATTATTGTTACTCGTGCTACCACAAGCATTTGCACACAGGTGTGTCCTGCAGAGACTGATTCATCTCCTTTGGACACACACTTAGGAGTGGGTTCCCATTTCTGGAACTTTTGAAGAAGTTCTACATCATTTTCCATAGTGGGCCGTATTAACTTACATTCATGCTGACAGGAGAAGACAGGTGTCCTATTCCGGCACCGTAGCCCATGCTTGCTCTTTCATCTTTTTGATGTTAGCCATTCTAACTGGGGTGAGACGACATCTAGTTTTTTTCTTTCCACTTGGCACAGGGTCTCACTATTCAGCTCAGACTCACAGTGATCCTTCTGTTTTCAGCCTCCCCAGCTCTGGAATCACAGGTGTGCACCACCAGGCTCGGTCTCAGTCATGGCTCAGTGCCCCCAGGGGTGGCACTGGGGTGGCACGGGGTGCTGTGCTTGCCTAAGCAGGAGCTCAGGGCCCTGAGCTGTCTCGCTGGCCTTGTTTCATCTTCTTTAGTGTCTATTCAAGTCTTCTGCTCATTTAAAAAACTCACACTACTTTTCTGTTGCTTTTGAATTGTGTGAGCACTGTGTCCTGGATGTTAATTTCTAGCAGGCTGTGAGTTCAAATATTTTCTCACATTTTGTTGGGTTTCTTCTTCACTTTATTGATTCTTTTTTTCAGTGCAGAAGGTTTTTAGCTTGAAATAATCCCATTTGTCAGTTTTTCCTTCTTCTTTTTTTGAAATTCTACTGAAATTTCTTTGTTCAGACCATTTCTAAAGCATTTTCCCTGTGTTTTCTTCTATTAATAGGTTTTACATCTTATAGTTAAGTATTTGGTTCATTTCGAGTTGATTTTTGTGTATGGTAAGAGATAGGGGCCTATCCAGCTTATCTTCCGCATTTGTCCAGTTCTCTCAGGAGGGTTAGGAAAGAGATTTTCTCCGATGCATGTTCCTCCTGCTGTGGTCATACCAGTTGGTTGGAAATATGTGAGTTCGTTTCAAGGTTCTCTATTCTATTTCGTTAACCTGCCTGTCTGTGCTAATGCTAGTACTACATTGAAATATTTTACTTTGAAATAATCATAGAGGCTTGGGGAGATAGCTTGGCTGTCTAAGTGCCTGCTCGGCAAGTACAAGGACCTGAGTTCGCTCCTTGGTACGGCATGCTGTGCTAGCCCAAAACTGGGCGTGGTGGTGCACGCCTGTAACTCCAGCATGGGAAGCCTGCTACAGGAGGATCATTATGAATTCAAGCTGCAGCGTGTGACTCTATATCAAATAAATAAATAAAAATCTAAAAATAGCCATAGATTTATGGGAAGTTGTACGGAAACCACGTGGGTGGTGTGCCTGCCCTTTGCCCCGTTTCTTCAGTGGTGATGTCGTACATGAATGTCACCTGGTACCAGAGCTAGGAGTCGCCTTCAGCGTAACCCACGCAGCCTGTGCGGATCTCTCATGTCTTTCGTGTGCTCCTGTCTGTGCGTATAGTGACACGCATTGTGTCACACGTGTAGCCTCATGTAGCCACACCTCAGGCCTGATGCAGAGCAGTCCACCCCCCCCAGGTCTCCCTTCCACGACCTCTTCAGAGGCCACACCTGCTTCTTCACCCCATTTCTAACCCTTGGAGAGCATGTCAACTTTTTCACTGCTGTATCCCACCCACTGTAATTCCTCAGGATCAACACAGGTTCTGTCATCCGTCAATAGTTTCCCCCATCGGTGGGCATTTAGCTTGCTTCTGCTGTTCAGGAAACTTGAATCAAACTGCTGTGGACATTCACAGACAGGTTTCTGTGTGAGTGTAACTTTTATTTCTCTAGGATGAATTGCCAAGAGTGCAGCTGCTCAATTGTAGGGTAACTCCTTGTTTATGCTTAAAAGAAATTGCCAGGCTAATTTCTGAAGGGGCTGTGCCAATTTCCGCTGCCACTGGCAAAGACAAATATCCAATTTCACTTTATCCTCACCATCATTGGGAGTTTTCACTATTTTTTGAGTTCTAGCCATTCTCATGGGTACATAGACATGTCACCTCGTGCTTATAATTTGTGCTTACTTAAAGGCTAATGATGGCCGAACATCTTTTCATGTACTTACTCTCTGCTGAAATGTCTTTATATAGTTTACCCACTTTTAAATAAGATGTTGTTCTTTTGTTGTTAACCTTGAGCTATTTATATAGTCTAGATACAAGGAACTTTGTTGGTTATGCAATCTACAATCCATAAGCTGTTTATGCTCTTAAAAAAGAGGGTGTGGACAAAACAAACTAAGATTTTGTTGACTTTGTGTTTTCCTTTCATGGACTGTCTAGGTGGCAAGGCTGTGAACTCTTTGCCAGGCTCTAGGTCCCAAAGGTTTCCCATTTTTCCCCTTAAAGTCTTATGGTTTTATGTTTTAAATTAAATCCATGGTTCATCTCGGGTTAATTTTGTCTCAGGTGTAGAGTTTGGACCCTTTTACATCTGAGCTCTTCAGTGGCCCAAGCACTGCTGACAGGCATGCCATTCCACCGCGGAGTCTCTTTGTCAAAAACCAATGGAACTCCTGTTCTATTCCACTGGCTTGTGCGTCTCTCCCAGCACCACACTGCTTTGGCTCGTGTAGCCTTACAGGAAGCCTGAGTGCCAGGTGGGGTGGCTCTTCCCGCTGTATTTTTCTTTCCCAAATTGTCTCAGCTATTCCAGATCCTTTGACTTTCCCCATAAATTTTAACATAAGCTCGTGTGTGTCTACAAAGAAACCTGACTGGGAATTTGATGGGAGTTGGATTAACCCGTAGATCAATTTGGAGAGAACTGACATCTTTACTATGGCGAGTTTTCCAACCCACGAACGCAGTATGTCTCTCCATGCACTTAGATCTGTTTTGATTTCTGTCATCAGCATTTTATAATTTTCAGGGTACATATGTTTGGCTAGATTGAGACCTAAATATTTCATTTTCTTTAGAGCAATTATAAGTAGTGATGTGCTTCACATTTTGGCTCCCCAATGCTTATTGTTTGTAAATGTGAATGTGATCGATTTCTATTTTCCCATTTTATATCCTCCACTTTGTTAAGCCTACTTCTAATAGTTTGTTCCCTTTGCAGATTTCTTTGAATGTCTGTGTAGACAACCTCATTATCTGAAAATTGGGATGAGGGCCGCCCAAATAGATCAGCAGATTAATCCCCAGGCCTACTGTGCCAGCCCTGCCCCCTTGGTGCACTGAGATGGCAATTGAGACTGGGCGTGGTGGCGCATGCCTGTAATCCCAACTCTTGGGAGGCTGTAAACAGGCGGATCACTAGGAGTCCGATCTAGTGGTGAGACCCTGAACACCCTGTAGACCCTTCCCTAACATACAAAAAAATAAAGAAAAGAAGAAGAAAAGTGGGATGGTCCTATTTTTCCCATTTCCAACGTACATGTGTTTTACATCTTTGACAAGATTTAATCTTCAAGTCTTATCATTGTGTTTGGAAATATGTTGACTATTTGAGGAATAATTCCACAGAACTCCTGCTTTTAATTGGATGGATTTTCATTCTGTATCAGAATAGACCATAATACTCAACTATAATGATTTACTCAGAGACATCAGAGCTAAATTCACTTGGCCAGCGTTATCTTGGAAAAATCTTTGTTGCAGACAGGTAGTCAGTCCGTAGAGATAAAAACAACGTATCTTTGAAAATGTTCGGCTTGATGTTTATACCTTTTAATTTGAAAAATTAAATTTAAAACATTATAACTTACAGTAAATGTGATCTGATGTCATCTAGTTCTTTTATACCTACGGAAAATTTATTTTCATAAAACTGATTACTGGAAGAGTTGATTTGTGAATTAGTTCCACGTTTACTAATCCAAATATGCAACTTTGGATGTCAAGATAAAGACTGGAAATACGACCACATCGAGATAAATACATCTTTCAGAAAATATCAGTGACAGATAACAGATAAGAAATTGATTAATAGATGTGAATCTCTATCAACCATAATGAGTCTTGTTACCCTTAAATGTTTAAACGTCAATATAAAGATTTTATTCTGCTTTCCTAAAAATGGATTTTAGTTTTCGGTTTTGAAGGAGGCATTATAAAAGGACAATTTTTAAGTCCGCTGATATAATGAATATCAGTATTAGGCCCGATACATTTGCAAAGTTACAGAGTTAGAATGGTTTTGAACACAGCTTTTACTGTAAGGGTGCCTCGGTTTGGACATGAAATCACGTGGTCACTTCTGCTATCAATTTAACTTTGAAATCACAGAAATAGTAGTAGCATTAGGAAATGGAATGGTATGGCTGTTGATAGAGATGCAAAGATAAGGGATTATCTGAGAAGGGTCCCTGTCACGCCTAGGGGAAGATGCTTATCCAGACAGTGAGGATTCTGGGAGCTAGGGATGCACACCGCCTCGGGCCGGCGTGAGGAAGCGTCCCCCAGTGTGCAGAGACCTGTGCATGGGCATCAGGATGGCTGTTGAGGCACCTTGGGTGCTCTGCCTGTCACGGCAGGACCCACGCGTGCAGCGCCGAGCTGCGACGCGGTGCGCCAGGAGCCCCAGGGCCGAGTTCATGAGCTGGGTGCAGAGTCTGCCGCTCGCTTCTCGGCCTTTCTCTTCAGCAACAGGAACCCAGCTACATGGGTAAGGGCAAGGCCTCCAGCGTCACACCACCAAGGAGGGCTCGGGGGCTGCCCCGGCTCCTAGGGTGCCCCGTGATGAGCAGCCAGCGCTTGCAAAGGTAAGAAGCGTGAGCATGGGCCTGGGGGTGTTCTACAAGGAGGTCGCCCTCTGTTCCTGTGCAGACAGGACTAAAGGCACTAACTTAGAAGACAGCAGGACAGCGCTGGCATCACACAACTTGATGGGCCTGAGAGCTGTAGTAGCTTCCTGCAGCTGCTGCTAAAAAAAAAAAAAAAAAAAAAAAAAGTCACACACTGAGTGGCTCAAAACAGCAGACATTTATTTATTCTTTCATGGCTCTGGAGAATAGAAGTTCAAAAGGGGAGGTTTTGGAAGAGGTGTGCCTTTTGTGGAACCTCTATGGAAAGAGAAGTTCCTTTTGGGTCCTATAGCTTTTGGTAACCCCAGCCCTCCCCTAGCTCATGGTCAGTCTCTGTGTCTATCTTCCCATGGACACTTTTCCTCACCCCTCCCCACCCCTCTCCCCTGCCCTCCTTTGCCATCCCCTTTCTTCTCTTCTCCTTCTTCTCCCCTCCCTTCCCCTCCCCTCTCCTCTCCTCCCTTCCCTTCTCCTCTCTTCCCCTCCCTTCTCCCTTCCCTCTCCCTCCCTTACCATCCCCTCTCCCCTCCC
>PVKA01017501.1:0-45643 GCA_004027165.1 Ctenomys sociabilis
ATCAAAGAAAATTTATATTAAACAACAAAGCACTTGTTTGTGACACTCATAGTTCATATTTATCAATATATGATTTTGTCCCATTTAAATATGGGGTACACCATCTCTGACAACTAAACAAAAAAGGGAATACAAATGAAAGACCATTTTGTATCTGCATATACAAAATAGTTAGCATAGATATACAGCTCCTTTCTCTTAATTCAATAAGAGAGGTCCATACTAATAGTGTTTGGGCACAATGTCATGTCTGCATCTTGTACTGTGAATGACCACTAAGAAGACAACAATGTGCAATGTATTAATTATTATTGAAACTGTCCTACTAATCGATTTTGAAACTGTCTCATTGCTGTTTGTTTCTCAATGAAATTAATTGAAAAAACCAAATAAATATGAGGTATATAATTTTCATTTCACTACATTATTGTCAATAAAAATATTCTGAAATACTTGGAACATTTATCTTACAAATACTTTTTGGCTTTAAAGGAAAAAGGAAAGCCACTCAGGGTATTTAGCCTCTATGCATATGCAAAGTGCTCATAACTTTGTCTCTGTTACATAATTAACACATCAGTAATCCATTGAACTAGTGAAAGCCACACTTACTGGATGCTAACAATGTGGAAAGCAGTTTCAAGCAGTTTCCATTTTTCCAACATACTTTAGCCTCATAATGTTCCCAAATATACCTACTACTTCTACAAATGGCCCAACATAGTTCAAGTCAAAGTAAGAGTTCAGTCTCTCTCCTTCCAACTCAAAGATATGTGGACTTAGGCCCGAGCTGGTAGCTGGGCAGTGATTTCTGGGTCCACCTTCACTCAATACTAACGACAGGTTGCAATGACAAATTATGGAGAGAATAATTATGATTGTTAAGGCCCCACCCTTGCCGTGGACAGTACGGTGCTGCCAGTACGGTGCTGCCAGGTACCAGTGCTGCCACCAGAGCACCTGAGGATCTGTCCTGTGACATAGACAAGCAAATACGAATTAGCCAGGAGAAGAATGGCATTAAAACAGATTTCCAGCAACAAGTGCTTTGGGGGATTGCAGAAAGTTTTTGAACATGAGAGTGTGGAGCTAAAATGTAAAATGAAATTTGCTATCTACTTACCACCAAAGGCAGAAACTGAAAAGTGTCCTGCCCTGTATTGGCTCTCTGGTTTAGCTTGCACAGAACAAAATTTTATATCAAAATCTGGTTATCATCAAGCTGCCTCAGAACATGGCCTTATTTTCATTGCTCCAGATACCAGCCCTCGTGGATGCAGTATTAAAGGAGAAGATGATAGCTGGGACTTTGGCACTGGAGCGGGGTTTTATGTGAATGCTACTGAAGACCCTTGGAAAACTAATTATAGAATGTACTCTTATATAACAGAGGAGCTTCCCCAACTCATAAATGCCAATTTTCCAGTGGACCCCCAGAAGACATCTATTTTTGGCCACTCCATGGGAGGCCATGGAGCTCTGATTTGTACTTTGAAAAACCCTGGAAAATACAAATCTGTGTCAGCATTTGCTCCAATTTGCAACCCAGTGCTCTGTGCTTGAGGCAAAAAAGCCTTTACTGGCTATTTGGGAACAGATCAAAGTAAGTGGAAGACTTATGATGCATCTGAGCTTGTGAAGTCTTATCCAGGTTCTCAGCTGGGCATACTGATTGATCAAGGAAGAGATGACCAGTTCCTTGCAGATGGTCAGCTACTCCCAGATAACTTCATCACTGCTTGTACAGAAAAGAAAATTCCTGTTGTTTTTAGATTACAAGAGGGCTGTGATCATAGTTACTACTTCATTGCCCCCTTTATT
Organism: Ctenomys sociabilis; assembly: GCA_004027165.1. Lineage (NCBI taxonomy): Eukaryota > Metazoa > Chordata > Mammalia > Rodentia > Ctenomyidae > Ctenomys > Ctenomys sociabilis. Next base: position 1,822 of record PVKA01017501.1, read on the forward strand.
GCTGATCACATCAGACATCACGCAAAATACCTGGATGCATGAAAAACTTCAGATGAAGGAATCTCTTCAAGATTATAAAAATTAAAATAATTGCTGAAAAAAAATTGTTAAATACAAGATTTCATAATGCTAACAGCTTCTTTCTATAGCTGAATCAACTTCTGAATGATCACAGAAAACCTGCTTCTGATTTTAAAAGTTATTTTACCAGTGTTCGCATAGGAAACTTTTAATAATTCTCTTTTGCTGTCATTTGGAAGTCTTTGTATATTAATCTCAGGACACTGAATATAAATATACTCCTGTTCATATCATAGAATTCTAACTCTAGAACAGAGCATTTAAAGGTTATTTAGCCCAGATTCCCTCTTTTCCAGACTTTTAGCATCTGAAGTCATAGACTGTCACCTTGATTTTTAGGAGGCAGTTAATTAGTGGTTGCCAGCTGTAGAGCAAGGAAGTAGGTTAAGAAAAGTAAAGAGAATCCCGCCATTACATCTGTGGGACAGCTAAGACTAGAAAACAAGTTTCTAAACTGTACCCCAGTGACCTCTTTCTTTCTTTTGGAGCTCACTAAATCTATGAGCATTAGTTTTTGTGATAAGTCTTTCATGAGTTAACTCCCTGACTTGTGAACCGGTTACATTCCCAGAGAGCATTCATAAATCAGATTTGTTGTGAGTATAACAAAGTGAGACTTACACACCTTTTACACAAATATACAATGTACAGCATTAAAAACCTAACCAAACAAAAAACCTTCATTTTTACTTTCATGGATACCTTAAAAATGTGGGCTAAACATTGGGAATGTCCCTACTGGGAGGTTGATCCACCTGTGAAAATTCACAGCTGAGATGTTCATAGGTCAGGGACTTAATGTAACAAGATTCAGTGTAAAAAGGCTGAAGGAAGCTTAGAAATTTCATGGGTGATCTTACCAAGAAAAACAATTTGTTTTTTTCATTAATATTCAATTATGTTCTTGATAAATTTCCTTATAAGACCTTTTTGAAATATAAATTTGCTTAGTAACTTTTTTTCTATTAGAGAACACAAACATTCAATAAGAAATCATACTAAGTGGTAATCAAGGAAGACAACATTAGATTGTTAAAGTTATAAAAGTAGTACTGTTTTAATGTAAGTGAACGTGGTACAAATAGTAGTACAATATATATACCAGTAATCAACATTGAAATCTAAAATGAGCTATGCACAAAATAATTCTAGTCTTCTGTCCTTTAAAAAGAAATGAGACAATTCATGAATTTTGTTTGTGTTTATGAATAGTTTTTTTAAAACAAAAAAAGAATAATTATGATTATGTGACCTATTCTTTAATATTTATTTTTCTTTCTAATGAAGGACAGCTTTGATATAAGATAAAGTTATAGATGTAGAGAGCATTTTATTGGTGAATTAATGCAGAGCTATGTTTCCCCACTAAATGGGAGGGAAAAAAGCAGAGAACAGCACTGTAGCATTGTCTTTGTTGGGGATTTTCACTTAGCCTAACTCCTCCAGAGTCTTACAATAATCCGGCCCTTGTGGATTCTCTCCATTGCTCATTCCTGAGAAGCCGGTGCAAGTGACAAAAGGACAGGAAATAGGACAGAACCACTGCCCTCTGAAAGCCCCTGAGCTGGGCCACAGTAGCAGCCGTGCCTTGTCAGGCTGTCTTTCTCTGACCTTTCACAGAATGGAAGTGGTGGCCGAGTTCCTCCAACAGTGGCGCAGAAAACACAGGGCAAGAACACCAAGAATTGAAATATTTTCATGTTGAGATAAAGCTGTACATTTTACTCTGTCCATTGCTGAAATAAAGAGATAGAATTATGAGGGAGATTGCAAAATCCAGGTGGATATTTAGATGAATCCAGACTTCATTTTATTTGAACTGGAGCCTCTTCATGAGATACCCGTGAGATGCTCCGAGAAATGTCAGACCTGAGAGCGAGAAGAACAGTGCTGACTCCTGGGCTGCAACAGGAAGGACAACAGAATCGAATAACACCTTCCCTGACAAATCTGCACCTGCAGCAACTGAACCCATTTGAAAAGAAAGACCCTAAGTGAAGGCTCATCCATAAAATGACAGGTTCTCTCTCTACTGGAGTCCTGAGGGTGGAGAAGGAAGAGGCACACATAGAACATTCCCAGAATCATGACCTTGAGCCACCGGAACAGTGTGTGTCTTACAAATTTCCTGAGTGAAAGTTTTGTGTGGACATTACAAGGACTCCAAACATTGGGCTAGAAAATGAAATGAAATGACACTGTCTATAAATATCCAGGTACAGAGGGCTGGTGAGATAGCTTAGCAGACTAAGCACCTGCATAGGCAAGCTCAGGGACTGTGGTTCAATCCCTAGTCCAGCATACCACACTGTCTCCCCCACCCCCGCCATGTGCTGAGCCAGGGACTGAATCAGGGCCTGGTGGCACATGTCTGTAATTCCAGCACTGAGGGAGGCTGAAAACAGGAGGCTCACTAAGAATCTGAGTTGTGCAGTGAGACCTTGTACCAAATACACAAATTACAAATAAATACCTGGATATGTCCAACTCTTCAGAGCTATGAAACCATGAGAAAATGTTTGCAAAGAAGATGATAGCTATTGACAGATTTTTTTTCTTGGTCACCGTGGATGTCCTGTCCAGCTTCTGTAAATCCACAGACATGAGTATGTAATATGAACAGACCACACTGACTCAGTGTGATGTTAATGACAGCCTTGTGCTTTGTGCCTTCCAATCCTACCTCCATCAACAGTTATGATTTAACCTGAGAAATCCTCTGAGACTTTAAACAAAGTTTTGATTGTGATAAGATGAATTACATGTATGGAATTAATAAAAATTTTAAGTTGAAGTGATAATTACATGTAGAAAATGATCAGTATGTTAAAGAACATGACTTTTTCTGAGCAACAATTTTTCATATTGTACTTATCATTAGTAAAATTATCAAATTGAATATTTTTTGATATTCATTCACTGTCTTCTCTTGGATCATGATGTACCATTCCACTTCTATTTCTCCTAATGAATATTTTGATAAGAATGTACACTAATAAATTATTCTAGTGACATCCCACTTGTAAGTTAAGAACTTTTGCAGGCTATATTGATTTTATTTAGATCTTCAAGGTACTATTTAACAAATGGAAATTCAAACCATGATATTTTACATAGATTTAAGTATTACACAGTTGAAGATGATTTAAAGACATGAAAAAATCTATCTATCTATCTATATATATAGATATATATAGATATATTACATATATCCCCTATTGGCATTCAAAAGAAGTATACCTATAAATCAAAGGGAAGTTCTACATAAAAGTAGAGTTCTTCAGAAAAAGAAAACAAAAAAGCTGTTGGTGCACATTTACAAAATCCCAGCACTCCAGAGGCTGAGGCAAGAAGATCGCTGTGAGCTCCAGCCTATCTAAAAAAAATCACCTCTCTCAGCCAATCCACCCCACCCTGGCCTGGCCTGCAACTTCCCAGAGGCCCTGCCCCCAAGCTTGACAAGGAAGTGATGATTTTTGTAACTCTTCCAGCCCCTAAGCCACTTGAGCCAGACAAGGTGAGCATGTGGGAGAAACATTGGCTTCCCTGCATGCCTGCAACAGTGAGTGCCAGCCAGAGCCCTGGCCCCCAAGACCTCTAAGGGAGCGAGCAAGAATTTCTGAGACTCTCTTGCCCATCCACCCCAACTGGCCCGCCCTGCAATTACCCAGAGCCCCTACTCCCAGGCCCACCAAGCCAGCAAGTGAGAAGATTTGTGACTCTTCTGGCCCTTGATCCAGCTGAGCATGGCCTGTTGAGTATGTGGGAGAGCTTCAGCACTCCCTGGTGCTCTCTGGGCCAACAGAGGGGAACTGGAGGCTCACATTTGTACCAGAAGGGCTGCAGCAAAAAGGAGCTGAACACAACAGCTAGATCCAGGTCAGGCATAACTGGATAATCTTGAACTTAATAGATCGGCACCTGAATCTCATTATGCGCTAAGGTTGTAACTGCACCAAAACTCCACACCAAAGGTCAGAGGTCACTGCTATACAAAATGACAAAGACAAGGAGAAAAATGCAATCTCAGGGCTCAAGCCCACCAATAATGAGTGCAAAGGACACTAACTCAGCTGAAATCAATGAATTAACAGAGTTGGAAGCAAAGACACAACAGCACAAAGGTATAAAGGAACTCAGACCAGAATTAATGCCTAAAATAAAAAAAGAAATTTTGAATACATAGCATCTGAAGTAATGAATCAAATCCAGAAACATATGGGGTAAACCCAATGCCCACCCAGAACAAGTGCAGAGAGCACTATTCCAGCTGAAACATATATGAATTAACAGCATTGCAAGCAAAGAAACAACAGCAGAAAGGTAAAGGGGAACTCAGAGCAGAAATAATTTCTGAAATAAAAAATGAAAACTTTGAGATCATACCATCTAAAGCAGAGAATCAATTCCAGAAATATATAGAGAAAAGCTAATTTGGAAAAAACTCTGCAGTAAAATAAATGATAGTTACCTCTAAAGAAGACATTGATTTAAAAAAATAGAGATCAGAAATATGACAGATTCCTTGAATGACAAATATAGGAAAAAAATAGATCACATGAAGCAGAGTCGAAGAGATATAAAAGAACTTAAAATCTCAATCATGAGTCTACAAAACCATCTGAGTGAAAGCAAAGACAGAGTTTCAGACTTTGAAGATGCTAGCATAGCTAGTGAAAAGGTAAGAAAGGATCTCTTAAAAACAATGAGGATGCAGGAAAAAATAATCCATCACTTGCAAGATGATGCCAAGACGAACAATGTGAGATAAATAGGCATCAATGAGAAAGAAGGAGTCAATACAAATGATATAAAAAGAATATGGGCAGAAGTAATAACAGAAAACTTCCCAAATATGAGGAAACAATCCAAAATTCAGATAACCAAAGCACACAGAATAGCAAATAACTTCAGCCCAACTAAAAACACACCAAGACACATAATAGTCAAGATCCAAGAAATATAACAGAAGAATAATATACTGAAAGCTGCTAGAGAAAAGAAGCAGATCACACTCAAAGGATAACCCATCCGAATTATGGCCAACATGTCTTCACAAACCATGAAGGCAAGAAGAGCACAGAGCACAGTACTTCAAGTCCTCTATAAAAACAAATTCCAGCCTAGACTATTATACCCTGCAAAACTCTGTTTGAAGTTTGATGGAGAAGTGAAATACTTCCACAACAAAGTACAACTAAAAAATTTACTGATGACAAAGCCATCCCTACACAGGCTATTGAAAGATGTTCACAGTGAGAACAGAAGGAACCCACTAAATAGCGTAAACAATTAAACACAGGACAAAAAGGTATAAACAATAGCAGGTAAATAAAATGACAATCATAAGTCAACACATTTCAATTATAGCCACCAATGTAAATGGACTCAGTTCACAAATTAAGACAAATAGAAAGGCACGGTGGATTAGGAAACAAAATTCAACAATATAGTGTACACAAGAAACACACTTAAGTCAAAAAGACATTCATAGGCTCAAAGTCAAAGGATGGAAAACAATATTATATGCCCTAGCACCTCCGAAAAAAGCAGGAGTAGCAATTCTGTTCTCAGACAGTTTCAACTTCAAACCAAGAATGATTAAATGAAATAAAGAAGGCCACTATATACTGCTTAGGGTGACGATTCAAGAGCAAGAGGTAACACTCATAAATATCTATGTGTTAAACACAGGAGCACCCAACTATGTAAAACAAATCCTATTGTACAGGAAAAATCTAATATCCAATACCATAATCTTAACAGGAGGCATGAACATCACCTTAACTCAAAAAGATAGGTCTACCAGACAAAAAATTAGCAAAGAAGTAGCAGAATTGAACCAGAGATTGGAACAAATGGACATAGTAGACATCTACAGAGTGTTCTACCCAACCACAGTTGAATACACATTTTATTTCAGGTGCACACCAGTCACTTTCTAAGATAGACCACATACTAATCCATAGGTTTAAGCATATCAAGAAAACAGAAATTGTCCCATGCATATTATCCAACCAAAGTGCAAAGAAACTGGAAATAACAAAAGAAAGAAGAAAAACCTGCTAAATTGATGGAAATTAAACAACACCCTACTCAGCAATTAATGGGTCATAGATGAAATTAAACAAAAAATTGAACAATATCTACAAATCAATGAAAATTCAACCCCAACTTACCGGAATTTATGGGATACAATGAAAGCAGTTCTCAGAGAGAAAATCATAGGTATAAACTCACAAATTAGGAAAACTGAATAGGAACAAATAAACACTCTAATGTTGCACCTCTGACTTGTAGAAAAGGAACAGCAAACCAAATTTAGAGCCCAAAGATGGGAAGAAATCATGAACATTACAGCAGAAATTAATTCAATTGAGATGAAGAAAAGAGTTGAAAGAATCAATTAATCAAACAGGTGGTTCTTTGAAAGACTAAACAATCTTGATAAGCACCTAGCTAACCTCATCAAAAAGAGGAAAGAAAAAACTCAAATATAAGCAATAAAGAATGAAAAGGGTGAACTCACCAGAGTGGAAATTCAGAAGTTTATCAATAGCTACTTAGAAAATCTTTATGTCCACAGAATAGAAGACACAGAAGAAATGGACAGATTCCCCAAAAGGTGCAAATCACCAAAACTGAATCAAGAAGATAGAACAACTCTAAATAACCCAATAACACCCAACGAAATATGAAAGGTAATAAGAAGTCTGCTGTCAAAGAAAAGTCCAGGTCCTGATGGATTCACAGCTGAATTCTACAAAAAGTTTACAAAAGATATAATCCCTACAGTCCTCAATGTCTTCAATGAAATTGAAAAGGAAGCAGTCCTCCCAAAAATCATTCCTGGAGGGCAAAACCAGGGAAAGACACAACTAAAAACGAGAACCATAGTCCAGTCTCTCTCATGAACATAGATGCAAAAATACTCAACAAAATCCTGGCAAATAGAATACAGCAAATCATCAAGAAGATCATGCACCATGACCAGGTAAGATTCATACCAGTGAGGCAAGGATGTTTCAATATTTGAAAATCTACAAATGCAGTACACTATATTAATAGACTGAAATCTAAAAACCACATGATCATCTCATCTAATGCAGAAAAAGCTTTTGACAAAGTCCAACACTCATTCATGTTCAGAGTCCTACAGAAAATTGGAAAAGAAGGTCTCTATCTCAATTTGATGAAAGCCATCTATGACAACTCAAAACTAACACAATTCTAAACGCGGAACAATAAAATCTTTTGCTCTTAAATCTGGTTCCTCTATCATCCCTCCTATTCAATTGTTTTGGAATCATTAGCTACAGCTATTAGACAAGAGGGAGAAACAAAAAGAATAAGAATAGGTAATGAAGAAGTTAAATTATCACTATTTGCAGATGACATGATACTTTACTTGGAAGGCCCAAAAACTCCACCAAGAAGCTATTAGAATTGATACAGAAATTCAGTAGCATAGCAGGTTGCAAAGTCAATACTCAAAAGTCAATAGCATTCCTCTATACAGATAACAAACACACTGAGAGGGAAACTATAGAAACAATACCTTTTACGATAGCACCGAGGAAAATGAAATACCTTGTAATTCACTTAACCAAGCCAATCAAATATCTTTTCACGGAAAATTACTGTATCCTAAGAAAATAGATTGTAGAAGATTTTAGATAATGGAAAGATATTCCCTGCTCCTGGATAGGAAGAACTAACATCGTGAAGATGGCCATACTCTCAAAATTGTCATACAAATATAACACAATCCCTATCAAACTACCACCAACATACCTCCCAGACCTAGAGAAATCATTCCTAAAATTTATTTGGAACCAGAAAAGACCTAGAATAGCAAAGGCAATCCTGTCCAACAAAGACAAGGCAGGAGGCATCACAATTCCTGACTTGAAATTATACTACAAAGCTACTGTGATAAAATTAACATGGTATTGGCAATGAAATATGCCTGAGGATCAATGGAATTGATTAGAAGATGCAGAGGACTCTTAAAACACACTTAACCACCTGATCTTTGACAAAGGGGATAAACACACTTACTGGAAGAAAGATAGCCTCCTTAACAAATAGTGGCTTTCAACATGCCGAAAACTAAAACTTGAACTAGGTCTATCACCATGCACTAAGGTAAACTCAAAATGGATTAAAGATCTAAACATTAAAACAGAAACACTTAATCTTGTGGAAGAGAAAGTAGGAGAAATTCTTGAAGACATAGGGGTAGGCAAAGACTTCATGAACAAACATGTATTCGCACAGGAAACACTTGAAAGAATTAAAAACTGGGATCAACTCTTATTGAGAAGTTTTTGCACATCAAAAGTAATTATCAACAAAGTGAAAAGGCAACCCACAAATTTCGAAACAATCTTAACTAATAAGCACTCAAAGGTCTGCTCTCTAGAATTTATAAAGAAATAAATACATTAGGGCCCTCAAATTCAAAGACTCAATACAGAAATGGGCATCTGAGATGAATACACACTTCTTAGAAGATGAAATTAAAGAGGCAAATAAATATATGAAAAAATGCTCCACATCACCAGCCATCCATGAAATGCAAGTTAAGATAACATTGAGATACCATTCCACTCCAGAAAGAATGGCTATCATAAAGAAATCAACCAACAACAAAGGTTGGAGAGGATGTGGGGAAAAGGGTATGCTTCTCCACTGCTGCTGGTACAACTATTGTGGAGATCATTGTGGAGACTCCTCACAAAACTAGGACTGGAAATTCTAATCAAGCCTGCCATCCTCCTACTGGGAATTTTCCCAGAAGACTGAAAACATTATATCATAGTGATATATGGGTATCTAAGTTTATAACAGCATAATTTGTGATAGCAAATTCTTGGAAACAACCAACGTGCTCCTCACATGAGGAATGGTTGAAAAAGATATGGTATTGGAATATTACTCAGCTATAAAGAATGATAAAGTTGAAGCATTTATATTGAAGTGGATGCCACTTGAACATATACTCATAAATGAAATAAACATGTGCAAGTATTGTATAGTCTCCCTAGTATAAGGAATCAAAAGAAGAAATACAAATAGAAAGGTATAACAACAACTAAAAAGAATTTAGTCAAATAGAGTAAACTGAACTACATACATATGCTGCAGGGTAATAATCAGCTTCTCTTCTTCATGGTTAACAACCTAAGTTTGCAAATCAAAAATTGGGGAAATGGAAAGACTTCGAGGTTAGCCAACATTTTGGACCTAGCCTTTCAAGTTCAATGAAGACTCAGGACATAACATCTTCTGTAACATCATGGAAATCAGTTGTGCCCCAAATTTTGTGATCAAGATTATGGAGTCACAGAGGAATGTGATTGATGACCTATAGTGTGTGTAAGGAGAGTCACATGGAAAGAAAACTTTCTCTCAGGCTTTTACAGAGAGCAAACTGTTCAAGCAATGGCTGTGACTCATCCACATGGCTGACACTGACAAAGGATCTACAGAGTGAGGTATGGGGTTGCAGGATAAACCCTGAGGGGAGTTGACTGACCTCATCAGATTAAAAAGTTACATTTTGTGTTATATAGGTCTTGCTTTATCTCAGTCTTAACCATCCAGGAGAAAAATATAAAAATGATGTATATAAAATAAGGCCATAATAGTAAGCTGAGCTGTAAATAGCTTTAGTCAACAACTTCTTTGGATAACCCACTATTACTGTGGACTGCTGGACTGTGGTGGATTGTTTTGCTGAATTCATGCACCTATAATAATTGAATGACAATTGTACAGTTAGGATAAATATGCAGTACTTTTGTGTAATTCTATGAGAAGAAAGATTTGCACAAATAGGGTTTGTACAGGATATCCTTTCTGTTTCATGTACTATAAATAACCACTAGGAAGATAGCAATGTAAGAAGTATTAATTATTGAAACTGTACTATAATTCAGCTTTAAGAAAAAGAAAGGTATATAGTTACAGTCTCTTAATTCATTGATTAGAGACATGTGCTCTAATAGTGTTTGTAGATAGAGTATCATGTATGCACCTTGTACAACAAAACGCCACTATGAAAATAATATGCAATGTATTAATTGTTGAATCTGTCCTACTAATTTGATTTGAAACTATCTCATTGCTATTTGTTCTTCAATAAAATTTTAAAAAGTCAGCAGGTAGATTTATGTGTTATTTGTGTAGGTGACAAATCTCTGCACATAATCTTATTGATAACAGTGTGATGTCACAAGTTTCCACAATACTATGGAAGCAGTGCGTTGTACTCATTCTCAGCCTCTGAATTTTTTTCCCCAATCCTTCCATTGTTGCTCTCCTTCTCTATTCCAATTTCTGAGTAAAACTAAAAATAAAAATTAGCATTTTCTTAATCCTTACTATGCTTTCAGAGTATCCCTCCCGGTCCTTATTCCACTAAACCTCCCTGTGTCCAGGGCTCCTCCCTCGCCCCAGAATCTCGTGGGAGCACCCACCGTGCTCCACTCTGCTTTCCCTCCGGCCTCTTCCGTATCTCCCATCACTCTTCTGCCGTACTCCTAGCCCCCCCCATTCTGGTCAGCTTGCAAACATTTGTCTTCTTGTTTACTTCAAGCCCATCATGGTAAAGGCACTACTGATAAAAACACTCAAGTTACAGGCAGGAGGAGCTTTGACTTGTCTTCATACACAGGAGTTCAATTCCTCTACTCAGGGAACATTTGTAGAGCAGCTAAACTTTGGAAAGAGAAAACATTTCCTGGCAGTGTCATCTCTCAGTTACTTCCACTGGCCTTATCAAGACTTAGCCTTAGGAAATAAATCATAGGAATTGCTGTCCATTGTTTTGCTGTGTCTGTTTAGCATTAATACTTAAAAAAAATCACTAGCACTTAAGAAAAGACAGAATTAACCAGTCCCCGTTATCTTGGTGCCAAAGGGTTCCTAGTCTGTCATAAGTTCAGATGCAACTAGAATTCATTTCTTTCCTGCACCCTTTAGACAGGCTCTTTTCCTGTTCTCTATTGCCCTTTGCCTGCTAGACTCAGGTCACATCTCATAACTTCCCAGATGCAAGAATCCCTTCTTCTCCCAGATACCACTGTTTTCAACATTAACCACCACACCTTAGTCCTCATTGCTGACAGCTTGAAAATGTGTTTGATAGTCTTGCTCTTCATTTCACACCTATCACTGTCTATGGACTATTGACACCAGTGCCCCCTAAATAAGAGGAGGAAAGAGTCCCTCCCCTTTGAAAAACACTGTCACCTAGCCACTTACTTGTTCAAGAAACACTGTCACCTAGCCACTTACTTGGCTCCCTGTTGAAATCTCCTGCTCCATCCTTCTTCTCCTAATACAGTCCCCAGGCCTCCTGTCCTCCAATGTTCTCACCCCTGCAGTGTCTTCTAAGACCACTGCTGTCCACAATGCCATTTTCCTTTATCAACCCAATAACATTCCCTAAATATAAACACTAGAGTGCTCAATGATCTGGTGCTTGTGTTATCCACCTTCACCTTTCAGACAATACCTCAAAGTCAGGTCAATCAGATATTTGCCTGTCTATTTTCATACTAGAGGAACCTACACACAGAGAAAATTTTGCTGCATTTGAGGAAATTGTTCACCAGTTATTTCTGATGGTCCAGATGGGGACACGACAAGTTATGAGCCTCACCTTCAAGGAGTCTACAGTCAATAGCTCTGAGGATATGTTTTCTCATCTATGCCTGAGGAATGCTACTTCTTTTAAAGTCATCTTGGTATCTCAGGAAATAACCTTCTACTCGTCGTTATTAGGAAAATTCAACCCAGTGTGTATGAGTTTAATCCCATTAAACTTCTTTCCCAGCTCCAGGGTATTCTTTTTGGATGTGTTCCACCCCTGAATTCCAGCTTCTGCTACCAGCTCTACCTTCAACTTTTCCTTTGCTGTTTAGTTTTCCATATCAACACATAATTATTTTTTGCTAATTTCCCAGTGTAAAAGTCCTCCATTTGTGGTTCATAGGAACTGGGTGTTTCATGAAGAATAGGAAGCATACAGCAGGTCCTCACCTTATTTCACATTTGTTTCATCTCACAATACCTCAGATGTGCAGAGAACGCCATCATCATCTTACAGATGCTGACACAAGATACACAGAAGCAAGTGCCTGTCAAAAATAATAAAACTGGAATTCAATCCAGGCCTTTTCACTTGAAAGATTTTTTTACTTCACAGATTTTTTACTTTAAATAATTTTAACCATTTTGATGTTGTTTTCATTCTCTCCTCATGATTTCATCTCATTAATTTTATGGCAGATTTCTAGGATTCAGTGCCCAGTTATTTACTGAAATACTATTCAGGAGTTTTGCTGTGAAGGTAATTTAAAAATGCACCTTGCAGACTTCAGACACCCTTTACACCTGTGGGGCCTCATCCAGTCCCTCCAAGGTCCTTACAAGGAAGATCAGATGTTTACCTGAGGTAGAAATTCTTCATAATCACAGCCTCACCTCCTGGTGGTGACCAGATTGCTCATCTCCTCTTGAACTTGGAACTTGCCAGCCCCCAACAAGTACATGGGATAATTTGGATAATTCTTTGAATCTCTCTCTCCCCCCTCTCCCTTTCTCCCTCTTTCCCTCTCTCTCTCTCTCTCTCTCTCTCTCTCTCTCTCTCTCTCTCTCTCTCTCTCTCTCTCTGTCCCTCTCTCCCTGTCTCCCTTTCCCTCTCCCCCTCTCTCCCTGTGTCACTCTCTCCCTCTCTCTCCTCTCTTCTCCCTCTCTCCCTCTGCCCCTCTGTCCTTCTCTCCATCTCTCCCTCTCTCCCTTTCCCTCTCTTTCTCTTCCTTGATGCTCTGTTTCTCTGGAGCATCCTAGCCATAAATGTAGCAGTGGTTTCCATCCACAACCTTAGCCCTCCCACTTGCTCTTTTGCTTAGCTTCCTCTATAGCTTTGTCTCCTGCTGCATTTCTCTAAACATGAGCAAAAAGGAAAGTTTATGCTCTCACACCCTGCCCTACCCCCACATTCTTCTGTTGGGTCTTCTTGTGATGTTCCAATCTTGGTGGGTGGCAATATCTGCAGAGCCACCAAACCAGCAGCCCCTGTTGCTCTCTCCCTGAATCTCTCCTACCTCCCCAGCATACTCTTTGAGTTGTTTGTTTTTATCTGTTGCCCTTCAAGCCATTTGTTTTTTGTTTCATTTGTTTTTTTGATTCTGTTTGGAAACAAAGTCTCCCTTCCAGCTCAGGCTGGCCCTGCACTCACTTTGTGGCCCAGGCCATGATCCTCCTGCCTCAGCCTAAGGCATGCCAGGGCATGTGACACTATGCCCAGCTTAAACCCACTTGTTGGTAACTTCTCAGAAGTAACTTCTGTTTTTGTCCACAATTATCTACCATGCTCCTTATTTCTTGGGCTGATTTTGTTTTCTTGATTGAAACTTAACTATAATATACTTTTCAAGTCATTCTCCATTTGAGAAAAAGCAAGCTATGCAATCGTAGCCTTGAGACCTTTATCTTTAACTTATTTTTTCTGATTCATCTGTATTCATATTTGTATTTTGAAGTTGTAATGTTTGCCATACAGAATGCATGAAAAGTGGAGCAAAACAAAATATTATTATAATCTATAAACAATGAGTATAATCCCAGCTGCTGGGGAGGCTGAAAATAGGAGGATCACTACAAGTCTGAACTGCGTAGTGAGACCTTGTACCAAAAATAAAAATTAAACATTAAAATCAGATTATACATTTAAATGAATATCCATGGCCATCACAGATGTTGTACTCAAAATACTTGTTCTAGACAGATTTGGTAACAGATTTCCCTATACTCCAAAAGTCTGAAGCAAAAGGACTGGATGTTTGAACCCTGCCTGGACATCTCAGAGACTTACCAATACTTTGTCTCAAAACAAACAAACAAACAAAAACAAAAGTAAGCCCTCAGTATAAATAAAGAGCAAAATAAAACAGATGATGGGGCTGGTGAGATACCTCCATGGACTAAGCACCTGCTTAGGCAAGCGCAGGAACTGCAGTTCAATCCCAGGTACCACGTGCTATGCCACGGTCCCCTCCACACATGCTGAGCTGGCCACCAAGATCAGGAGTGGTGGTGCATGCCTGCAATCTCAGCCCTGAGGAGGCTGAAAGCAGGAGGGTTACTATGAGTCTGAGCTGTGTAGTGAGACCCTGTACCAAATACATTGAGAGAGAGACACACAGACAGAGCGACAGAGACAGAGACAGAAAGACAAAGACAGAAATAGACAGAGACAGACAGACACAGAGAGAGATAGGAAATGGAAATAGATATTGTGGAGATGGGCTGGAAGCCAAGGATGGGGGAGACAGGAGGAAGCCTAAGAAAAGAGAAAACAAATGAGACCTACATGCAACACGTGCGGGTTCTGATTCTCTACAGTCATTGGTGTATATGTCTGCAGATGACACTCAGGCGCTTGCTTTGCTGAGACACTGAATTTTAAGAGACTGTCACAGTTCCTATCCTATTTGTTTGATAAAGTGCGCAATCTGTAATGTAAACATTGCTAACATGGAATATTTGATTTAGTGTGTTGTGCCCATGTCATTTCTGAAGCACTTTGTATTAGCACTTAGAGATTTGTAAGCTGATAACACTGTGAAGCTGCCCACTCTAAAGAGTCTATGCACCATGTTCTCTCTCTCTCTCTCTCTCTCTTAGTCACTTGGTTGAGATGACTTTAGGGAAAAATTAGCCAGGAAACAATTAAAAGCTGAAATTTTTGTTACATGAAGTTACCCCACTTTCAGAATCACAGCTGTCTCAGCGGGCTGCACCCCAACACATCACCTTCTAAGTTGCATTTGGGAGGCGTCTGAAGGGGACTTATTTAATTGTGTTCTTTCTTTCAAAGGACACACATTGATTGAAACAGACCAAAAGGTGAAAGTAAATTTTACAACTTTTAAAAAATTTTCCTGCAGGGAAAATCCTGGGATTCTTTTTCTTTCTTTTTTAAATTTTTTAATCTTTTGTTTGTTTGTTTATTTGATACAGGGTCTCACTAAGCAGCTTGGACTCTTAGTGATCCTCCTGTCTCAGCCTCCCCAGAATTGGGATTATAGGCGTGCACCACAGCTCCCAGTCTTACTGGCCAGCTCTGTGCAGTAACAGGGATCAATCCCATGTCCTTGCACTTGCCAAGCAGGCACGTAGACCTCTGAGCTAGCTCCCCTGCCTGGGATTCTTTTTCTAGGGATGTAAAATGCAAAAGTAAAATGCTTCAGTGGACTCTGGTGCTTCCCATAAAAAAGAATTTATAATTAACACAAGTTATATTCAGAGTAGGTAATTTATTGAAAAGACTGTTTAACTCCTTTAACTGTTCCATATTTTTCCTATCTATAGCCTAGTGGTGGCAGAAAACCAAAGAGATATTGTCAATATAATTTAAATACAGTATACAACTAAAGTGTGCAGTCAAACCCAAGAAAGATTTTAAGAAAAACATGCAAATAAAATAAGAATTTGCGCCACAATCCAATCATAATCCACCCAAGTAATTAGTATCACCTTTAAACAGAATGCCAAGAAAAAATATAACAAGTTAGTTTTCCAGTATGTTTCTGTGACTGAATTAAAGATAGTCTCCCCAAATCAGAGATGGCCTGATTTCCCTAAGGAAGGCAAGGTCCCCTCCAGCAAACACGCATCTGGAAACGCTTTATACGTTACAGCGAAACTCCCTGAGATGCCTGTTCGGGAAAATTCCTACACTGGAGGACCAGAAACTTCTTCTTGGACAAGCACCATACTCGTCTCCTGCTTACCTTGTCTTAGAAACCAGGATGTAGTTCCTGACAGGCAGTCAGCTGACGAATGCGCTAACTCAGGATGGGCCAGGAGGCCTGCGTGCTATTTCCTTTCTGAAAAGACAGAATGAGTGTAAATCCTTTAAAGTCGTCTGGCAGAGTGAGGTTTCGAGGCTGGAAGAAGCCGCAGATCATAAAATTCAGGTGTGCAGGCTCTCAGCGGGCGGCCTGGGTGCGAATCCGGCCCCACCGCGTCTCACCTGACTCAGAGCGAGAGCTTCACTTTGCAGTCCAGATTTGTTTTGTGAAGTGAAAATATCCAAGTAAATTCATGGGGTGCTTGTGAAAATTAAAACAGCTGCTGCATGGAAGTGTTTGCGGCAGAACCTGTCCCCTAATAAGGGCTCAGTGAATCGTGGTTCTCATCACTTACAACATTCACGCTGCCTCACAAACGGTAGCACTTTCTACTGTGCTTCCTTTCTCTGTTTATCTTAAAGAGTAATTTATTAATTTTTGTCTTATTTTATGCTTTTTACTATACTTAACTGTTATTTTTCCTTTAAGTACTTTCTACTTGTCTTTTTTTCTTAACGCAATTAATAGTAAATTATTTTTATTTTTAATATGTGAAAGCTTTTCAGAACCATATATTTAAAAGAAAGTATTCCCACTCAGGATGTACTTTTGAAATCGCACTACATTTTCAAAGTAGATTACTTCTGCTCAAGCGGGATGATATAGAGAATTCATTTTGAGTCTGTAGACTATAAACAAAGACACTATTCAAGTTTCATAAATTCTTTGAACATGCCAGATGTAAAATCAATTAGCTGTACTAGAAATATGGCCTCATATTTTAAGGACTCCAGCATTCTAATTGCTTGGTCTGCAGGATTTTAAAACAGTAATACGAGGGGATTTGGACTCTAACATTTTTCATTTCTAGAAGGTTCCAGTTGACTTTGGAAAGTGACCTAACATAAATGCAGGGAGAGAGGGAGTGTGAACTGAGAATTTAACACATGGAGACGCAGTTGCTTTTCCAAAGCAACTTCTCAGAAAGTTTTCTCATTTCGTATCAGACAGTCATCCACTGGACTTGTCTGAGATCCCTATTTGTGATGGAATGCTGACATTCAGGGATGTCTTCTGTAGATTTCCTAAAACTTACGATTAAAGGATTTTGACAGAAGGCTAGGCGTTGTGGCACACATCTGTGATCCCATCATTCTTGAGGCTCAGGCAGGAGAATTGCCATGAGTTCAACCCAGCCTGGGATTTATAATGAGTTTAAGGTCAGCCTATAGTACCTAGTGGGACCCTATCTCAAAAACCCTGAAAAGGGAAACAAAATCCACAGATTGAAGCTGTCCACTTATATCAGCTATGGCTATGAAAAGAGGGGACAACATGAGAATACAATTGCAGCAGTACTGGTATGACAGAGTGATCCACAGTGGCAATATAGTGACTGCCTGCTCCGGACATGGCAGCAGCCTTTACTGAAGTTAGAATTTAGTTCCACATGACTAGTCTATGTAGATCCAATCACATGATCAGAAAAATAAAATACAGACAAATTGGCTGACTCAGTCGGTGGCTCATAAATAACTGTACTACCAGAGGCTGTTCTAAGGGGGAAATTGGACAGTGCTGTCCACACGTGCATACACACAGAATCTGGGATCTTTGTGAAATGGACCTGCTAAGTTAAGGCACAAAAAGAATAGAAATTCAAAAGGGAAACACCTTCAAGATCTGTGAGATCATATCTGATAGCAAAAAACGCCTGAGCTAGTGTCTGTTCTTAATCACCAGGAAGAGTCTCTCTGAGGTGTGGATGTGGCTGCTGAAATTTAAAAGACAGCACAGAGTATCTATCTCCTGCTCTTGTGGTGGTAGGAAGACCTAGAAAGAGACCACAGCTGATGCTGAGGTCTGCAGCTGAAGTGATGCTTCTATGTTTGAGGAACTGAATGAGGGAAAGGAGGCAAATGTTTGGAAGGATAATGGAGGTGGTGAAGACACAGCTGACAGGTGTCAGGGGTCAGAGCTTTAAATGGGAAGAGTGGGGACCATGGTATACCATTCCAATGCCATGGTTTTTACATCGTAAAAGCTCATGATAGAAAGGAAATATGTTGTAGGATGAAAAAGTAGAAACAAGAAACTGTAATGTTTACTGTGCAAGGTAAATAGGCAAGATTTTCTCATGAGGTTGTAAAAAAAGGGTGGAAAGAAGGCTTAGTTTAGGGTTAATGTTGAGCAAGTATGAGGTAGAAAAAAACTGTGAAATGAATATCTCTGCGACAGGAATTAACAGAGTTTTGATGTGTCAAGATTAAAGATTGAAGTCAAAGACTGATAACAGGGAAAAGAACATTTTTTAAACAGATTTTTAAATCCATTGTGGACAGTGTGTCTAAAAGCATACCTTGACTTAGCACAATTGTCTTTTGTGTTTCTTATGTTCTTCAGCCTATTGATCTGATTTTCAGTCTCTATATATGATAATGTTGTATTAGATAAATAAATGAATTTGCTGTTGGAATGTAAAGTGGATTGTAGGGAGGACAGAAAAAGAAAGAATTATTCTACATTATGTGTTACATGCAACATATATTATGTAACAATACCCTACGGTGAATACAATCATCAATTCCTGAAAACATGTCCTAAAAAAGTAAAAAAGACAAAAATTAAAAGTTAAAATTTCAGAAAGGACATATCAAAACACATACAGAGACCTTGATTGTCAAACAGCTCCGAGCTCAACTTTGCCACTACTCAGAGAGCATCGCTGGGTGCTCACAACCCACTACTCCAGCTGGAAGTGCTACCTGGAAAACCCTGTGGTGCCTGAATCACTCGCCACATGTTCCCACAGCCAGAAGAGGTTGAAGCTTCAGTCTAAAGGCTCCTCTGCCGGACAGCACAGGATGCTGGTGTTATGCACTGAAACATTTGTCACTGGGCTTGTTTTGTTCTTCATTTGAATAAAATATCTGAACCATGGCTCAGTGATACCAGCAGCAAAGCTAAGAGACACTGAGAACCACAACAGAGTTAAATAAAAAATCGTTGTGAGTTTTGTTGCAGAAAAAAATGAATTTACGACTGTAACTGTTGGCCATCAGAACTAAATCTTGGGTTTTCCAATTGTTTCTTATGGAAAACATATGTTCAGTTCTCAAAATTTTCACTGTTCAAACATGAATTTTGAATGAATTCTATTCAACAGCTGAGGTATCTCCATATTTTGACTCTAAAGCATGAGATAGAAAACTGGTAAGAAAACCTGAAGAAAAATCTCTATTGCAACTACAAGTGGGAATTATTTGCATCTTATTACAGATAATCAGGACAGCAATTTCTCAGAATCCAAAGTACTTGATTATGATATCAAATAGTAGGAAAACTAACCAAGATAATAGGTGATAAAGACGTGGCTATGGGAATTTTAACCACTTAGCTTTGTGTTACTGTAACAAATATCTGGATAACTAACTTACAAAAGAAATGATTTCTGGAAGATTCAGTCCATGACCAGGTCCACTGTCTTGGTTTGTGGTGACACATCATGGAGGAACCTGTGGTGGAACAAAATGTTTCCTTCATAGCCTGGAGCGGGGTGGGGCAGAGAGCAGGGTTCCAGGGTTCCAGGGTTCCAGGGTTCCAGGGTCCCAGGGTCCCAGGGTCCCAGGGTCACCTTCACCCAATGACAAATATCTTCCACTTCATCCTACATCATGAAGATTTCACCCCTTCCCAGTGCTGCCACAAGCTCAGGAGAGGGTCTTTGAGAAATAGGCCTTTGGAGATTATGTAAGGTGCAATTTTACCACTAAATTTAGTAAGAAAATCTTAGTGAAATGGGTCAGACACACGGTTCTCAGGGATAGCTGGGTAGGAGTAAATAGTAATAGTGAAATCAGTTTCAACCATCTTGCCTATAACTAGGGCACATGAATAAACATAATTCTAAAGGATAGATATTTTGTCGTGTAGGTTTTATTTTTTTGTTATTTTTTAAAGAGAATAAAAAATAGTATTAAAACAGAAAAATTACTGATGATACAGAATTTCACTTAAAGTAACATGAATTTCCCAGTATTTGCTGTAATATATATAGTGTTGTCTTCTGTCTTTAGAAGTTTTAATGATAACAATTTAAATGCATTTGTTTGCTTAAAGCAGGATAACAAGCAGGAGTTTACAGATACAGGACAGGAAAAGAAAAAGAAAAGAAACAAGTAACTCAAAAGGTAAAGTGAGATGGACTCACAGCAGAAGGCGGCTTGAGGAGTGCTGGGTAAGAGATGCTAACTGGTTCATAGCAAAAGAAACACGGAGATCGCAGCTAAAACCCACTATTCTTATTGAACTTGGAAGCAATGAGAAGTAGAATAGATTGACTGAAGGGAAATAAAACAACTTGAGATCTTTGCCTAATAGTTTATGTAGGCCTGATCAAATCCTAGGGAAAAATAGAACAAAGAAATTAACATCTCAATCTATGAAGTGGAACAATGAACAGAAAGATTATCTCCAAAAATTAAGGAGATTTTCAAGAAAACGTTCTCCATAGATGACAATTACTCCTGCACTCTCAATCTGCCATCAAAAGATCAGTGCCTAAGAACTTCTTAGTTGAGCTCAGAGTTTTTAAACCAAGAGCATTCAAAAGAGAATCAGGAACTAGGCGAGCACATCTTTACAGCGCTGCCCAAGGTGCATACATCATGAGAAAAATACAAAAGCTGCGTTTCATCCCCTAGATAAATCACAACAAAGTAGCAGCACTTTCTGACAGTCTCCTTGGAGTATTGATTCAAATGATGGCCATAGGCAAAGTATATGAGTTACAGGCATTTGATAAAAAGTCAAATGAGATTCGAATGCTGAAAAATTGAGAAAAAATTTGACTTTTTTCATTTTAAAGGAATAAAACATAATTTAAAATTCGGAAACAACACCGACTTTCAAAAACAAGATCATAGGAATTCAATAACAGTTGCTACATTGTCTATTGTTGTCTTCAAAGTAGTTGTTCTGATTAAGCATTAACTGCTCCTTTCAGAAAACTAACAGAAATCAGTAGTACAGTTATCTCAGCTATCTTGTGTGGATACATTTCCCTTTTTTCTTTCATTCTTTTCTCCTTTCTCCCACCTTTCCTTTTCTAGTTTCATTCTCTTCTACAATATCTATTGTACCTTTCAGATTTTAAACACTTTCAGGTTTTTGTACTAGGAAGACAAGTGATGTTTACACATGTAGGCCTGACGTATTTCACTTATGAGTATGGTCTCTAGTTGCATCCAATTACCTGTGAAATCATTGAGTTTATTCTTCTTTATGGATGAGTAATACTCCACTGTATGGAAATACCACAATTTTTTTATCCACTCCTTAGTTGATGAGCATTTGGGTTGTCTCAAGATTTGATGTTTAGATTAATTCAAGGGAACTGGTGATGAACAGAAAATGTACAACTTAATATATTGATACTGGCCATAGAGCAATATCCAAACATAATTTTGAAGAGTACATTTTCAAACT
Organism: Ctenomys sociabilis; assembly: GCA_004027165.1. Taxonomy (NCBI): domain Eukaryota; kingdom Metazoa; phylum Chordata; class Mammalia; order Rodentia; family Ctenomyidae; genus Ctenomys; species Ctenomys sociabilis. The sequence goes on from PVKA01017501.1 coordinate 23,259, forward strand.
ACTCATAACAAAAACTTAGTTAATGATTTGGAACCCAGAATAGATTCCACACTTATGGGAAGGGAAAGTTAAGCAAAATATATGTACAAGAAAGAAACAAGAAAGGAAGTGAAAGAAGGGGAAGCAAAAAGAAGAAAGAACATAGTTTATAAACACAGACATAAAATTTGTCCACCTAACTTCGGTCCTCCTACTGGCAGATGCCTATGGCCACCTTCCTTCTTGTCTCAATAACAGCAACCGCAACATAAGCATTCTTTCTGTTTTCACTCTTTTTTATTATCAGGTATTTGGCCCAGGGTCTCACTCTGCAGTTCAGACTCATAATGATTCCTGTTTTCAGCCTCTCCCGGGGATTAGAGGCGTGCGCCACCATGCCTGGTCACCGTGGCTGGCTCAGTGCACCTGGCGGGCAGGACTGGCACTGCATGTGGTAACAGGGATCAAACCCTGGCCCGTGCGCTTGCCTAAGCAAATGCTCAGTCTGCTGAGCTATCTTGCCAGCCCTCTGTTTTTCGCTTTAGTGAGTTTTGAATTTAGAGAAAAGTAAACTCAGAGAGAGTAAGCAGAAGCAGCATGGTGGTAGAAGGGCTAGCAACAATGCGACTTTCCCTGGACTCAGTGCAGAGGCTGCCCTTGGGGCCTGGTGGGTGCGGGCCCATGGGTGACTGTAGTCGCTGTCTTCCCTGAACACACACCTGCCCACTGCAGGTGTCTTGAGTGGAGGTTCGTGTATGCACACGCCTGGGTGGTTTTTCTTACTACGCTGCCACAGTGTGTCCATGCAGAATTCTTGCAGGAAATGATGGAGAGTACCCTCAAAAAGCAGACAGGAATGAGGACACTTCCAGAAGTTAATTATTTTGAAACTTGAATACATGCCATTTCAGAGCACATCTCTAAAAATTAACGTATTTAGAATTTTAGTTTATGTACATACAATAATAGGAAATAATGGGTTATATTGTATATCAGTAATAGAAAACATTTGACAAATAGAATTGTGTGAAAACGGACATAATGTCTAGAAAGATGGTGAGCCTTTAGTCATTAAAGAAGTCCCTCACAAGATAGGAAAATAAATTTTATTTTAAAAAGAAGATAAGAAAATAGCAGAAAAATGTAGTGGATGATGTATAGGAGAGAGATAGTAGAAGATGGTTGTAAAATTCCCACAGTTTATTATCAATTAAAAACATCTATATTACACTATAATTCTCATGAATTTGGAATAATTCATATTGATGTTTTAAATATTGAATTATACAGTATTCTGATCTTAAGATAGTTGTAATATCACCCTGAAACAAAAAGAGGTTAGCATGGGTGAAAAATATATTTAAACTAAGGAAGTCAGAGTTTTCAATTTCTGATCACTTTTTAAATATATATATACATATACATATATATATATGTATATATATATATTCTATATACATTAAAAGAATTACAATAAACTTTTTGAAATGTGTAACTGTCATTCTGAAAGCACCACTGATCATTTTATTATAATTAATAAACAGCTGCAGCTGGGTAGATAGCTCAGTGGTCTAAGTGCCTTTCTGGCAAGCGCAATGACCCAGGTCTGGTCTCAAGTACCACATACGATGCAGGCCCCAGAATCCTAGGCGCACTGCGTGGACCAGCAAAACCTGGCGTGGTCTCAGCACAGGGGAGCCTGAGACAGGAGGATCACTATGTGTTTGAGCTGTATAGTGAGACCCCATACCAAATAAATAAATGAATAAAAATTTAAATTTTGGTTTAAAAATTAAATAAGTAGCTGTTTGGCCTTTTTTTCAATCTTCAGATAGGAGATTTTCCATACTACCAACAGTTTTATAATATGAATGCACAAAAAATGGTTGACCTTAGATTTTTCTTTCTAGAGCCTGCTAACACATAAAAGAAAAACAAAACAAAAAACAAAGAGCTGTCTACTCCCCTCACTTTATTTTTATTAAAGTGTTGGTCTGGAAGGGAGCAAGAATCCCCACAAAGCCTGACATTTCTGTTTGCTGATCTTAAAAGGGAATTGTTGTGTACTGTTTTTCATACTAAAGAATGGCAAAACTATGGCAGTTTTTCCTCCTCTGCTTACCTTTTTTATGACAAGAATGAAGATGATGACCAAAATATATGCTATACTTAAATGTTGTCAGATATTCGTCATATTTGTATTCCTTACCAACTCCATGGTCCATAGTGATTTAAAACTACATTAAAGTCAAACCTGGGAGGACACCATAAACAGCTCTTGTTTAAAGGGCATTGTGAAGGAGAGCCTTTAATCTGATTGATGAAATAAATGGAAAGTAATCTATCCTCTATTCAACAGCTTGTTGATGATATGAAAGAATTCCTACTCGAGCAAGCAAGGCTTTAAAGAGAAAGACCTCTTTCATCCTGTCAGCCTCTCATTTTTAGAAAAAAGTTAAGTTTTTCATCATGGTTCAGGGGAGTCCTTGTAAAACGTTCATTGAAAATTTAAGAGCAATTACAGTGTCAGACAGCTAGAAAAATTGCTTTTACTGAGAGTTCTCTGACAGATGCATTGTGGGAGAATTGATTCTTTCTAAGGGATAAGTGAATTGTCATTGCTAGGCTTTTCTCATGACATCTAGCTAGATGTCATCTGCTTTGTAACAGAAGATTTGAATCAGACAACTGTACTCAACACGAGACAGTGCCTAGATTAGCCCTGCAAAGAAATAAGGCTTTGCTCTGCATGGCTTCAACTGAGCTTTTAAAGATTACAGATGAGCAAGGGTTTCAAAAAAGTTTAAAAAAAAAAAATCAAAAACAAAGCTTTATAGCCACTTCAGAAAGCCTGGATGTTTAACCTGTAAGGAAGTCTGTCAAATCCTTGTGGAAACCATATAGAGGAAAGATCAATAGGCTGCCTACTGGCTCCATTAGCTTGCTGTAAAAGGGGAGAGGGAAGCTGCTCTTCCACAAGACAAACTACATTATTCCAGGGATTATACGGGATCAGTTCACATTGCAGAGAAGAAGAAGAGAACATGAATGAAGACTCTTGGTGGGCCAGGACTGGAGAGGAAGGGCTTGTCAGGTAATACAACGGGCGACCAGAAAGTGGCTTATTGACTGGGAGGTGTCTCTAATTAGGTGTTCATTTGCATAAGGGAAGGTGCCAGTTCTCATCTGGAGAGAGGCAAGAGAGTGAGACTCAGAGAAACTGCTGTCATTCAAGCCTTCTGCTCGCTCAGACTCACAGAATTAGTGGATTTAGCGATGGCATGTTCTGTATGTTCACTTTTAGAGTGACACAAGAATGCATTTTCATCAGGAAAGTCACTCCAAAATCTTCCCAGTTTTGTGCTTGTTATCCCTTGAATTAATGATCAAATATTTAGCTTAGTACCCAGGAATAGGAATGATATGCACTGATGCTATAAAGTGGAGAGAAGGAAAAAGTTTCAATGTTGGAGGAAGATTATGCTCAAAGTGAGTTTCTTTTTATTATTTTATATTTATTACTTAGTAGATATTAATTTAAATTTAAATTTATTTCTAGGAATGCTTTTAACAAAATTGAATTTTGAGCTTTTGAGCTAAACTTAGCCCAGCATAGCTGGTCTCTGTGTAGGGAAACCGGGAGTGATTTCAATTAAAGGAAGATGATTCAAAGTGACCAAAACACATCTGATTCTTCAGGAAATGGTTGGAAAGCTTCTTTTATTTTTGAAGACTTGTGTTTCTAATTCCCAATAATAACTACTCCTTTGAAATCTTACATCTTCAAGATAATATTTCTATAAATGTTAGCTTTAGACATAGTCACCTTTCCTTTCTTTGACTGTTTTTATCCCATCTCACAGAAGCGTTCTGAAGCACCTTTCGAATCTTGCCCTCCCATCTCAGGTTTTTCAGGCACAGCTTTGTGTTTCCAAATCTGTGACCTTAGTCTCTTTCTGCCTGAGCTTTCCTGCCGTTTATGTTTCCCAGGAGCCCTTTACCGATGTTTCTGAGTCCTCAAGGGAATTGACAACGACTCAAAAAGGCATATTCAAATTCTGCTACTGGAGGGCAGTTAAACAACACACAAATCTGACTGTTTTCCTTTCTGCCATTTCCTTTTAATATATGTACATTCATTTAACTCACATTGGCAGAGAGCGCTTGAGCAGCTTACTGAAAACTGAGTTAGTTTATGGGTCTCTACCCTAACCAAAAGTACATTATTCAGTAAATTGCATGTGAGAATAGTATGATATGTGGTCAATAATACTACAGTTCAAACCATATAGCATGATCAATTTCATGGTATGTATTAGTTTTGAAAGAATTTGATTGCATAGAATTTTATGAGTTTAAATCTGATGGTGAGATGACAAAGTTAAATTGAATGCCGCAAGTACAAGATATTACTTCATTCAGCTATTTAAAAAATAATAGGGAAAGAAAATTATTTTTTCAGCTTTCACAGTGAATGTTCAGGTACAATGTTTGTGCAATAAGAACATTTACAGTTAGCAAGTCGCAAAAAAAAAACATTTTATAACATACTAAAAAGATAAATCCAAAATGCATAAACAATGCATGATCAGACAATTTTTATATATGTAAATTTTTAACTTGTTAGAAGACATTGCAAAATATTCTCCATCAAAGCACTTGACAAAAGATTAGAAGCATGCTTGTGGGGGAGATCCTTGCCTCAACAGCATAAAACACAAAACAAACACAGTCAGGAGCCTGGTACTCATCAATGACTGAATGACCTAACTACTTCTGGAAAAGTAATGGAGTGTATTTATTAAGTCTATTTTATCAGTAATCATGATAACCAATACAAATCATGCTGTAAGCATACACTACATTAAATAATGTTTAATGTCAAGCTTTTTTTTCCAGTGCAAAATAGACTTCACTGCAATTCACCAGTAAGCTTGAATTGTACCCAAATTAATTATTTTTGAGTAGAGAATATAATTATTCTTCTCACATGCTTTTGAAAATTCTTAAATGATTAAATTCCCCAGTTTTAAATAGATTGATAGCCGTATTTAAATGTTCAGAACAAAGTTAAAAAATACTTTCTACCCGTCATATACAGCATAAATCCATCCCAGTTGATGCCCTGTTTCCCTTCACAACAGTGGCCCTGAATCCAGACACACAGCACCGTACTGTCCGATGATCTCGGTCGCTGTCCCTGTGTGTCATTCGAGGCAGAGCAGTCTGAAGTTTTAAAATTCACACCATATAAAATAAAATCTCTAAACTCCTTCGTGATATTTTCATGGTACATTCATGGTAATAAAGACACAGAACAAGTGTCACACGGTATTTGTGGTAAGGATGAATGGTTTTCTTCCAGAATTCGTCTGCCCCAATTGAATGTGAACTAAGTCATGTGTATCTGTGTTTATGTAACTTTGCCATCTGTGGTGAAGCATACTGTCTGGTGTCATATTATGAAAGTCTCAGTAGAGCAGGGTTTTTTCTTCCCAATATGTGCAAGAGAATTACTTTAATCTTTTCCTTCTATAAGAGAAGATAAATGTTATCTGTTGTATATACCTGATGAAACGCTTATCTATTTTGATAATGAATGAATCCATTTTAAGCAAACGTTATACTATCCATCTTTTGTGGTTCAAAAAATGGATGACAGTATGATTATGTCTTCTGAGATAAGTACATGTGTGCATTCTTAGATCATCTGACTTCTAAATATCTGCAAAATATAACTGGCAAATTAGCTATTTTTCACAGCATTGACTTTATATTTTACAGCACTTTTTATCTTACAGAATCAGACTAGATCATGTCACAGCTAATTTTTGAAAGGCGAATCTACACTGTAGCGGGGCACACTAACAATTTGTCACCATTTCATACAATCGTTTTGTACAATGTGTAACAGAAAACATTTCTCTGGGTAGAGTCCAAGCAAATAGGAGAAAATGCAGTCAGTCTCATGTGTTAGGAATGGAAGGCACATGGCTTCCTGCACGTGTCACTCGTGCCATTGATTTTCCTGTACAGTGGATTAGAATAATTAGCATTGTTAGCGAGGGGGCCCTCCACGGGAGGTGCCACTGTACCCTCCCACACTCCAGTAAAGACCTCAGACTTTACCAGGCAAGGGGAGCAGCAAGGTATGTTGAAGAGCTAGAGATTTTCTTGAGCTACTTAGAAAATTTTAAGATAATATTTTCTATTGCTTTGTTCTAACCCATTTAGAACTGCCTGCAAATCGTTTGATATATCAAGAATAATAAAAAGTTAAAGGTGTTTTCTAACATATTCTTTTACCACCCCAACATTTGGTAAATAGCTTATTTAAATCTTGGAAATGGTTTTAAAATGAAGGACAAAGTCCATCAAAATGTGCCTCTGAGGCATTGCCTTATACTTGTAAAAATACTAACCGCTAAAAAGCATGAGGACCAAGATATCACATTTTGAATAAGTCTGAAATATGCTTTTGGTATTTTCCTTTGTTTTATCCTCCTTACTTTGTAGTTTGAACATTTTAATTTCCATGCCCGTGCCTAAGATGTGACGCTATAGTCCACATATACTGACCGAATACCACTCACATAAATCTTGTGCAAGCAGGTACAAAAGGCAAAATATGCCCAAATTGCCAATTTACCTTTGATATATTTTGGAAATTTTAATGTCCCTTTATTAAAATATATTTCAAATGGGGGAAAGGGAACAGAAAAGGAAGACATAATGTCCTCTGAGACTTACTAAATATCTCTTATAAGCTGCACATGGTAAACACAGTCGCCTTGATTTTTTTGCTAAAATAACCCATTCCTTTTTCTTTAACCCACTGTTATTTTAGCTCCAGTTTGTACTTGAAGTGGGAAATGATTAGACCAAAAATAGTTTAAACTTTCAGCATTCTCTGCCTTAAAAGTTATGTTATCATCATTTGTGGTAATGGAATGCCACCTTCGGGATTTGTTTTCCCAAAGTGATTAAAGAAATGGAGAGATAGAGGAAGGGAACGGGTTACTGGTGATAACAGGATATCTCCGGGGCTTACATTTAAAGTTGTGATGACACTAAAGCCTTCTCTTAAAAGCACATTGCTCCTCATGATCTATCTTACACATTGCAAGGCTTACATATTGCATGACTGACAAATAATGTGTAGTATCAAAAATTTCAAATTAATCTTCTCAATGAAAATTACTTCGAAGAAACTTGATAGTTTTAGAGCTGTGTAGATTATCATTAGAGAATGTCAAATATGTTTAGATATAGGTTAACAAGACTGTAGGTTAGAATTTCTCCTAGTAATCATTAGCTTTACCCAAGGAATCCCTAATTGGACCATATTTCAATCAATGGAGCACATATTAAATAATGTTATTCCATTTTATAACTAAGTGATAAAGTTTATATCTTATAAGAGACAAATCAAACATACATGAAGAAATTTGAGAGAGAGAAAGCCCAAATATTAACTCACAAGAAAAATGATTCTAAACTTCTTAGACTGTCCAGAGCAAAACTTGGGGGACAGAGAGATGGCTCAGTGGAATAAACACTTCCCTGGCAAGTGGAAGGGCCGGAGTGTAATCCCCAGTTCCACCAAAAAGAAAACAAAACAAAACAAAAAAAAAAAAAAAAAAAACAGAGCAAAACTTTTCCCCAAGCACTAAATATTTTTGTATAGAAATCATTCTTGAAGTTAGCTCTGAAAGTACTAATTGGCATGATTATTTTTTCTATATTTCATGGCCGTTAGGAACTTCTGTAACTACTCTTCCTCTCTGTCTCTTTCTCTCTCCACCTCTGTCTCTTTGCCCATTTCTCTTTATTATGTACTTAGCACCTCTTATTTTGTAATTAATCTCTTCCTGCAATTTCACTTTCATCGAAAGCTATTTTAACTTACATCATAGTAAACTTCTGAAGACAAATATATATTTTGATGATTTTGAGAAAATATATAACCAAAAACTAGAACCACTAATGCAAATGTAAAACGTTAAGGAAAATAGACGCTTACTGAAGCTCTGAGGAAACGCGGTACAGTACTTGAAGTTAGGCAATGTGGTGGTTAGGAACGTGCACGAGGAAGTGTCTCGCAGGGTCCATGAATAAATAATAAAAATGATACGACTACGTGACAACATTGTGATCTTAAATTTTATTTTTAATTTTTAATATTTACCCACAAAGAATTGACGGAATTCTGAGCTAGATATGAATGAAGAAACACCTCTATCTCTTCCCTTTTTCTATGGTCGGTTGCGTTGAGATCTGGCTCCTTTTCATTACCTTGATCTTAACTTGTGTCGAGAATGAGATAGCCAACAGGAGAGAAATTCCTGGAAGTGTTTCATCTGTATGTCTAGCTACTCTGTCTCCAGAAAGGATGCATGGCTGTTTATTAAGCGAGGTTTGTAGGACGCCTGGGCCCGAGAAGTAGGGCGCCCATGGGCGCAACCGCGCCGCGGAGGGCTTCCCCAAGCAGTAGCGGAACCGCACGGTCACTCACCACCTCACACCTTCAGCGTGAAGGTGCTCCCGTCCTCGAACCACGAATGGCTCTAAATTCTGTTCTTCGCTCTATGTGGTCTAGTTCACGGCCACATGGGGACCAGTTTATAATCATGGCAGTGATTTATAAGCTGTTGGAAAACTGGGTTTAAATAAACCATATAAGTTAACTTCCTTATATTTAATTAATTAAATCTGAATTTCCTTACTCTGTAGTCTGTAAGTTTCCCCATTGCTCTATTCTCAAGCCTTCCATTTACTACATATACACATATACACACACATGCGCACGTATGCCCACACAAACACACACTTGCATGCATGTACAGACACACACAGAAACTGTTTTGTCCTAGCCTAGAGAAACCCTGCGGTTTTCAGATTAGTGTGTCATTACACCAAGCTAAGAAGATTCTTTAAAAAGTAAAGAGGCCCTAGTAGTTCCAGTGATCACAAAGGCAGTTCAGAAAAGCAGAGGTTGCTTTTCACAAACTGCAATTGCCATTCTACAGCCTAACAATGTGAGGCTTTGCACTAGAGGCTGTAGAAGCTAAGCAGGAACTTTCACAAGGGACAAAGGTGACCAGTGGGAGGAGTAAGTGATGGAGACCAGAAACGGCAGTGGCATCTCGACGGCCGTGAGAATGATTACAGCAGGCTGGTGGCCATGGGGCGACAACTGACAGCCGCTTCATATTCCCGCCAGTGCCAGGCCCTGAGTGACAAGCACACTGGCTATGGAAAGTGTTAAAAAGATAGAGAAAGAGCAGCCTGGCACTTGCCTAGATAACCGGATGCCAGTTGCAACCTGAGCCAGCTTCCCTGGAGCTCCAGGGTGTCATCTGTGGGCATGTCAGTGACTATAGTCCCTGAGCCCAGGGGTGCAAGACCCCTGGTGAAAGACGGCACAGGGCTTGGTAACGCAAACCTGGGATTAGCTGGCTGTTACCCTTCCTACTTAGTACATTTGGATCAAACTCCCAGGCTTCAGTTTCCACATCTGCATGTTATGAATAATAAAAGTATGTGTTTCCTAGGGTTATTATGATTATTAAATAAAGCCACAGATGTGTGGTACCAGGGAGAAAGGTCATAGGCAGTGAGCTCTTAGGAATCAGCTGAAGCTGGTGTATAAAGTTATCTACTCTGCTACTTCTTAGAGGCAATTTTTGTTAAAGAGAAGATTTTTGGAAAACACAGAAAGGAATTCTCATTAACTCAAAGTAAAATAGAACATGCCATATAATAATCAAGAAACATCCCGTATAAAACAATTTAGTCAAATACTGAAGGACTTCATTTGCACTTAGTTTGAGGGGATAGGTATTCAGTGTGCCTTTCGGCTGACAGTTGAAGTAGGTCTTTTAATGTTTGTAACAGTTTCTGTCATTGAGAATGAAAAATCCTTGGAAATCCCACACCTGTCCACATGGTCTCCGTGCAAGGTCAGTGTGACAAACAGCAGTGGCTGTCAGGAGCAGATGAAAACGGGTGCTGCAGAGGAGCCCTGATTACCACCATGAGAGGTAATTGTTGGTCTGATTTCAGAATATTTTTTCTTGTCTGCCAGTCTTCTTACCAATCACATGCTGCTGACTCTGTCTAACTCCAGCCTCTGCCTCATTAATGTGCTGAGCACAGATGCAATTGACCCCATGCCCCTGTTCCCCTTTGCATGGTGATGTGGGCCGCCCATCAGCTACAGACTAGGACACTGAAGCACATTAAACTTGTGTGCATTTTTGGTAAAATATGAGTTCATAGTAGTAGAAAAATATTGACATGAAGACATCTTTTAGGGACCTACACAAATTTTGACTTGTAAGGTTAAAGAAGATTTATTTTCTTTTTCTGAGAACATTTCTTCCTCCTCTATAGGTATTTAGCTGAGTTTCTGATAGGTTGCAGAGCAGTTGTGAGATCCAGAAAAATAAATAATAACTATCTACCTGCTTTGGTTTGAGAATATTTTATGCCTGAAAACTTTGTCACTGTTTGATCCTAAGAGCAAGTACCATTAATATTAAAATTGTCAGAAAGCTAAACAACTTTATTAACTGTTTTGCGCATGACCTCATAGGTTTTGTTTCAGAAGTGAAGGTGGAGGGTGAGGGAGAGGGACCTGGCAAAAATGTCACGGCAGGTGGAAATCATCCCAAGAGTTTAGCATTTACGGGGGTCTCCACAGTGGGTCAGCTGACTATGGCTACGCAGAGGAGAAATGAAGATTAGTCTTTAAAATTGTGTCAATAAACAATCCATAAGTGTTATACTATTCTGCTGAGCTTTAGGGTTTACATATATATGCTGCTTCAAAAGTCCACTGACCTGGAGATTTAGCAGTCACTATGCATACGATGGCCACAGCTCTTTAAAAACAGACCCTGTGGTGGGCAAAGTCAGTCCTCAACTCCCTCACATAGCTTCCGTACTCCCTCGATGACACGGAACAACTCTGCTTCCCATGTGTGGTCGTGTCATGCTCCCCTAAATCATAGGTGGGACACAATGAGGATCATCATCAGCCTTCAGGGGCACACAGGACCCGCCACCCAGGTCTCTGGCCACACCAAGTGCTTGGAGTCGCCTGAACCAAATGGCAGGGGCTCCACGCTACCAGACACGTGGTTCCCCTTCTTAGAATTCCCTTCCCCACATTCCCTCCTTCATGGCTCAGCCACGCCCAGCTCTGTGCTGCTCCTCACCCATGTCTTGCGCTTTTATCTGTCTTTTGAGCATTATCCATACGTCAGATATCTAGAAGGGCTTGTAGTTTTTTCTTTATTCTAGTTCAATTCAGTGATCTTTCTGTTTTCTTCCACTGTCTTTAATCTCTCTTCTCAGCATATTCTCATCTTAATAAGTGTAGAAAGTTTCTCAACTAGCACTCCCTTGCCTTTGCAGTGAGTTAGGTACTCAATGTTCTGAGGAATGTTTGACTATTGAGGCAAGGTCGTGCTTTGTACTTCAGGCTGACCTTGAACTCACTATCTAACCCAGGATGGCCTTGAGCTCACAGAGACCCTCCTGCCTCAGCCTTCTAAATCCTGAGATTAGAAGCCTGTACCCCTCACTTGCCTTTCTTTATGTGTTTTCCTCTAAAACAAAGTGAGCCTTTAATAAGGAGAGGTGACATTGCATTGACTGGAAGATAGGTATAAAATAAATGTAAGTGATTTTATATTCCAATAGTGTTGAGAATATTACTGAAGTATTACAGTGATTATGCTTATATGATAGAATACATCTGGGATTTTTGACATCTAAAATTTTCACGTTTGGAAAGTGATCCATGTTTTGAACTAGGTATGGGACCTCATCACAATAACAAGAGCAACTCTCTTCTGGGTTCTAAGATCATCTCCCCAGAGCACCACGAGGAGCTGTGCCTGCTGGAGTCTGCAGCGAGCAGGCAGCGGAGAGCAGCAAACTTTGTGCTGCCTGCTGCTAGCACCCAGCTTGAAAGCTGACTCCTGCCACCCTGCTGCATGCAGCACCTGTGGCGCTGCTGACACCGTCTCTGGCGCAGTCTTGGGGAGCAGCAGCCCACTCTGCGGCCCAGTACAGTGAAGGCAAGACAGTACTCAAACACTTATTTCAATGTGTTTTAATATTTTGGAGTAACATTTATGTATTTGGGACAGGGTCTCACTACACAACTGGGACTTATAGTGTTCCTCCAGTTTTCGGCCTCCCCAGCACTGGGATTACAAATGTGCACCACCGTGCCCAGTCTCAATCACAGGTTCAGCGCACCCACAGGCAGGGCCAGTATAGCATGCAGTGCTGGCGATCGAACCCCTGTCTCTGTGCTTGCCTAAGCAGGCACTTAGTCCGCTGAGCTATCTTGCCAGCCCTGGAGTAACATTTTTGAAACTGTAACCTCAATCTTGTCTGTTCAGTATCTGAAAAGTGGGTGTAATGAAAAAATATATTAATTTTAGATTTTGATCAGAATTTTAACATTAAGTTAGAAGGAAAAATAAAACATATTTGTTCAGATTTAGTGTGGAGACCTTAATGTACTATGAGATCACTAGGAATCAACAATACAAAGGGTTTCCAAGATAGCTAAGTCAGTCTTGGATTCTAATACCATCCCTGGACTCATTATCAACTTTTAAAGAATATGAAAATACTGGGTCATATCTAGCAACAGTAATCAGAAGGGACATAAGTTAATTTTGAAGACAGCAATAAATAAGCTATAGCTAGAAGCAGAAAGGCTGCAGCCCTTCAGGGGGCCAGAGATATAGCTCAGTGGACTAAGATGCCTGCTCAGGCAAGCTTAGGCAAGCTCAGGGACAGCGGTTTGATCCTAGCACCATATGCCATGCCAGCCCCACCCCCTCAGGTGGGCTGAGCTTGTGAGAGTCCAGGATAGTGTCACATGCCTGTAATCCCAGCACTGGGAAGGCTGAAAGCAGGAGGATCATCATGAGTCTGAGCTGCATAGCAAGACCCTGCAACAACCAAAAACATAAAAAAAGAACCCACTGTTGCCCTTCCATAAATGTAGTGTCACCACAAATAAGGAGGATTATGATTGTTCTGTGATATCACCCCTCAGCTAAACTATGCCAAAGGACATAAGAGACAGAGTGTCCTCGGGCAGCTCTCCCTCTCTCTGTCTCTCTGTGTGTGTGTATTGCCCTGACTCTTTTCATTTTTCCATTCTTGTTTGTCTTTCTGTATCTTTCTGTCTGTATCTGTCTATCTGACTGTCTGTCTGTCCCTCTCTCTGAATCAGATTGTCCATAAATAAGGAAGACTATATCAGACAATAGTATTAGAATGTTGTAGAAGAAATTTAAATATTCGATGTAGTAGAAGACAGAAGAGTTGGATTAAATGACCTGTGAGAGCTCTCCAACCCAAGAAGCTCATGGCTCTCTACAACAGGTACAAGACTACTAGTAATCTCAGTACCAGTAGTGGCCATATTTATCATAAGTTTTAAATATTGAGTATTTCTTATTTTATACATGAGGTGCTTAGCATTTTACAACTCGTAACAAATCTATAAAGTCAGTCTCACTGTTAGAAGGAAAGAAGAAAAGGAGAGAGAGACAGAGAGGGAGAAAGAGAGCAACTTCAGATTTATACACATGAACGCAAAGCCCCGGAGTCTGCCCTTTCCCCACTACTCGGCAGAGAGTTGGTCTTGTGAACCCACAAGGCACTGATTAATGCAAAAGCAAAGACTACACAAGACAAAAAGCCATCAATCAGCTGTGACTAGGAAGAAATTCTTATCCTTACATAAATTTGCAAACTTGTCTTTGCTACAAGCTCTAGGAGTAAAGGCAAAACTCAAGTGACATCGTAATAACTGAAAATGCAGAAGCTATTCGTGTGTATGAGTGAAGTTCCACAGAAGGCTCTCCAAGCCCAATAGTATTTTAGGGTAAAAAATGCTTAGTGTATCACAGCCAGAGGATACAAAAGGGACCAATGGGGGCTGCAAAGCAGAGTTTTCTTCCAGAAGTTAGCCTCTATTTCTAAGAAAACAACACAGTGAGCAATTTCGGGATTTTCTCCCCAACTCCCACTCATCTACTGACCCACAGTAAATGGCCACATGCTTCGCTACTTGTCCATTTCACCTGAATATAATTGGCAAATGCTGCTACTTTGTGGACTCAAAAATGAATAAGAATGAATCAATTATTTTTCTTATTTCATAAAATAAATATCTAGCAATCAAATTGATGTATGCATTGAACATAATTTTAAACACTAGTGTCTGTGCTAGGGCTTGTGAAAGTAAGAAGTGGGACATCCCCAGCTCTCTGGGGACACATTCGCAAATGCACAAGAGAAAAGTGACCTGAACTACCTACGTATGATGCTGGAGCTATTAGCATAAGGAAGAGCATTCAGGATTCTTTGACAAGGACTATTTTTAATATATTATCTACAGGGTTAGAAAGTGGCTATGACTGTAAGGACACCAATGAAGTTTTCAAAACCAATGAAATCAAATATTTAAAGATTCTAAAGACTTCAAAATGAAGGTACAAATCAATATGAAATAGGTAGCTGCATGATGAAAATCAACAAAATTCCTGATCTTTTATGGTCTGTTTTCAACCTTACAAGATATCACTGCTCTCCAGCATTCTGCATAGCACTTTCCAGTAGACTGTCTATCCTCTCAGTTTATTAGTTATTCTGACTCCTGAAAACTGTGTGCACCTCTCATGAATAGCTTCATGATGAGTACTGAGTTTTGCAATGAAAGAGGTGAAGAGAAGAAATGAAAGAAAAAAGCAAAATATGCATCATGTATTAGTTTTCTTTAGGTATTGTTTTATCTTTAGGCCATATAAATTGAGGTGATTTCTAAGACCCACAGCACTAAAGGAGATTCAATAATATGTGGAAATGTCTTACACCACAAGCATGCTACATAAAAACTTAGTGCAAATGTATCCCATAGCATTCTGAGTCCCAAATAAGACTTTATGAAAGATTGGGAGGTTTGAATTGTGCAGTGTGCAAGTCATTCCCCATGTGCAAGCCTCCAGCTCTGGAGCTCATCCCTCCATGGCAATACATGCCTGCCCAGTCTCTTTCAGGTGTCTTCTTTCCAGCAAGTAGCTGCCCTGCAGGACAGTGGCACACTAGAGTCAGGACACAGAGCTGCAGCCACAAGGCTGCTCACAAGGAAGCACTCTTTGGGATCAATCCCAGACAGAGGAGACACACTGATGCTTCAAAGTAAGAAAAGAGCTACAGAGGAATTGTCCAGTAGTAGCAACCCACATGCAAGAAAGAGCAGCGGACTAAGAAATCCCTCAGATACTCGTATAATCACTTGTAACATTTTTTGTTTCAATTCTAATTTGTACTCTCTTTTAAAAAAAATGAGAAAAAGAAACCCCCTCAACCAGTTGAGTGTCAGTGACAGCCCTAAGGAAAGAAAGAAAGACAAAGAGAAAAGGAAATTACAAAATCCCTGGACTTGAAGAAGGGAGGTCGCTCCCCACCCAGTGACCCAGGCAAGGCTTTCCATAGTGGATGAGCAGCTGCTTGTTTTTCTTGAATCACAGTCCTACAGGGCCAGTACAGTCTTACAGGGCCATTCATTCCATTTGCGTGAATGGCGGCCCGGTTGGGCTCGCAGGTGACGCACCCCTCGGGGCTCAGCTGGGTGCCGCGGTGCTGCGGTTGGCAGCGGGGCGCAGCCGGCCTGCCCACTGTGCATCTGGTAGTGCAGGTCCTCCGTAGGAAGCCCGGGGAGCAGAAGGACGATTTTGTGGCCTTTACAAAGAGATCCTGTCTGGATCCTTACTGAGGCCCACCGGAAGAGCTTGGATATCAGCCTGCGGAAGAAACGGAATCTTCAGGCCAGGGAGAAACGCTCGGGGGGACTGAGCAGAGGCCCTGGGGAAGGGAAGCTCTGAGGCGCGGGAGATTGGCGCTGCGCGCCTGCAAGGTGCCTGCAGCCACGCGCTGCTGCGGGGCCTGATCCTGAAATGCGCGCGTCTGAGAAGCCCTGTGAGCGAAAAGTACACACTGGATTCCACAGACACAGTATGAAAATGGTGACAAAGGGTCATGAAAAACGCTTATGTTTATTGCACTCTAGGGATATTGGGTTAGATAAATTGTTATTAAAATGAATTTCACCTATTTCTTTTTTCTTCTTCTAAATGTGACTTCTATAGATATTTAACGTATTTTCATTTATCATTTCTACTTTTCAAGTTGTTCACTAACATATGTAAATGGTACATATTAATGAAATCCAACGTAGTGCAGTGTGCGCTGACCAAATCTCACATGATTTTAACAATGCTGCCCTCTTTGTCCTCCTCCCCTCACAGTGCTACATTTGGGACAAACTCTGTAAGCTGTGTGACTCACTTTCCTTGTCTATTAGAAAGCTCAGGTGTGTAGTACAGCTCCCAACCACTCTCATTTAATCGTGCTTTACCCTTCAACATAACTTTCAGTCCCCAGTATTTTCTTTTCTTCTTCTTCTTCTTCTTCTTCTTCTTCTTCTTCTTCTTCTTCTTCTTCTTCTTCTTCTTCTTCTTCTTCTTCTTCTTCTTCTTCTTCTTCTTCTTCTTCTTCTTCTTCTTCTTCTTCTTCTTCTTCTTCTTCTTCCTCCTCTTCTTCTTCTTCTTCTTCTTCCTCTTCTTCTTCTTCCTCCTCCTCCTCCTCCTCCTCCTCCTCTTCTTCTTCTTCTTCTTTTGTGCTGGAGATTGAACTCAGGACTTTGCGCTTGCCAGGCATGCACGTGAGCTGCTGAGCTATCCCCCCCAGTCCTCTGTATTTCCTTAGCCATTGATTTGGCCAGTGAATCTTCAAATGAATTGCAAACAACACCATGAATATTTAAATATCCAAAGTTTTACTTAATTTATGCATAATTATTACACATTTTTGTGAGACAGAACATGATTTTAATATCGATGTACATACAACATGTAATGATCCAACCAAGATAATTAGCATGTCTATCATCTCTTTCTGTGGGGCATGTTCAAATTAATATTTTATTACATACATAGTTTCTTTATGCTTCAACACCTTTATTCAATTTAACTTTTGAATTTTTAACTCAGAAATTATGAACCAAAGAGTAAACTTTTACTTGCATCCAGCCTTAAAGCACTGGAGGAATAATTGTGTTCCTCAACAGCAGATGCTGGGTATTCTGTGAAGTATTTAAATAAACCCCCGGAGGAAAGAAAATATAGAAATCAGTGAATGCAATTATTTTGTTTGCTTTTAAGATCCTTATTTTAAGAGCAAAGTTTTGGTGGCTACTCAAGAAAGTAGGAAAATAATATCTATTAAGTAAACAAGGTACTCTCATCAAAGAAAAATGAAGTTTTCTTTCCCGTGTTTGGCTTTTATTTAATGAATTAATTTATTTATTGTAAAGAGAATAAGAAATTTAAAATCATTAAAAATGATACAGAATTTGAAAACAAGCTAGTAGGATATCAACAGTGGTTGTTATATTTCGTTTTGCTATCTCCAAAATAGTTGCTCAGATTATCAGATACAGGCATGCACAATTGATTGAAGAAAAAAAAGCAAGAATTAACTGTTCCTTTGAATAAATCAATAGAATACTGTTAGTATACCTCACAGATCTAGGGAAAACAATTACTGATTCTGTACATTGTCATTATTTTCTCAGAAGAGACTGTTTTGGTGCTAGGGTTTGAACCCACGGTCTACCTTCTCATAAGATATCTGTTATCAGTGAAGGCATATATTATCAACCTAAGTCAATAAGAGGCAGATGGTTCCAAGAGTGTCTGCAAATGACATACACTGAGGTTGAAAACACACACACACACACACAAAATGCATGCACATTGCATGCCCAGTTCACATATTTTTCCATATATCCTAATACTGTTAAAATTAAAATATCCCTAATATTACTCTGGATTTTTTAAAGTTGTTTTAGCTCTGGATCTGTCTGAAGCATACTATTCTCTGGATATTTCAAATAAAGAAGTTTAATAAATGATAAGATTAAAATTGATGGAAAACAAAACAAGGAACAGACAACAGCAACCAGAAGATATGTCTCCTGCCAGGCCTGATGGAACAGAGATCAGAAATGGCTTCACCAGAGCTTTACAAAGTGACAACCAATGACTCTGAGGGTCCTCAAAGCTATTAGCACTCAGAAAGCAGAACCAAGCAGAGAAGGGCCATGCTATCCCTGTCCTCCTGCTTCTGAGTCGCACCGCAAGAATGACCAGCCTCACCAGAAGCCTGCCTCCAAGTGCATGGGCAAGACGGGAAGGATTCACTGGGAAAGAGATGTTATCGAATGCTTAGCACCCTAATGAGCCCCTGTGAATGCAGGAGCATCTTGCCTAAAATCTAAAGTGGTGTGCATAGACACAGTGATGGGCAGGGAACATGAAGAGTTCTAGTGAAGTTGAGCCCAAAGGTGGTCAGGGCCTGCTACACTAGAATGAAGAGTCCTGATAGGGAATGCTATATAGTACTAATGGAGCTATGTGAGGGTGATGTTACAGAAGGATTAAAGAACAAGCATAAAATGTAGAGATGACATAATTTATTTTTATTAATTGAGCAATAAAAATAAATTGTCAAGTATAATAATTAAATTAAGAATTATATGTTGAAGATAGTAAGTAGTAACTGGCAGAAGTTGAATTTAGTAGTAATCCACTTGCAAGCAACAAATGAAATAGATTTGAAATACACAATCATGAGCATGAAGTTGTGTTTAATACTAGCCTCTGAGGCTAGGGCTGTGCTGGGGGTCAGTGGTAGAGCACTTGCCTTGCTTGCCCAAGGCCCTGGGTTTCAACCCCAACACTATAAAATACACACACACACACACACACACACACACACACACACAGCCTCTGAACATCTCTCCAGCTGGGAACACCTGCCCTGACCTTTGCATGGCCATCCCTCCTGCTCCTTTTCACTATGCTCCCTATCCCACTCCTACTCACAGGCAGGGCTAAGATGAGCACCTTGCATAATATGTGCTGCTGATTATTTTACTAAAGTTATACTTGGGAAAGTAAATTCACAACATACTGTTTTTGGAGAGTTTGGTTTAGGATTGTGTTATCATCATTTATACTTTCTAATTCAACAACTTCTTATGTATATAATATTACACATTATTAAGGATCACAATCATCATTTTAATATGAGAGTAAGGTAAAGGAAGCAACATTTCATTTCAGAAAGTCTAATTCTTACTCTTATTATGCTAGAAAATCACAGTTTATAAAATAAACATTATCATTTTTGCTAATCTGTTTCAACTGCTCAACCAAGCCCTCCACTGAAAACCCAGGTTATAATTCCATCAAGCACACTAATTTTAACTTTGAAAAAGTTTAGGATATAAAGTGATATCAATCTGTTACCTGTGGAAAGTCTCATCCATTTTGTGTGGAATATCTTGTTTAATGAGGATTTCTGAGGGGTGCTGAATTTTTTTTATATACAATTTTATTGAGAAACAAATAGCAATGAGACAATTTTAAAACTAATTAGTAGGACAGTTTCAATAAATAATACATTGCATATTATGGTCTTAGTGGTTATTTATAGTAAAATATGCAGACAGGATATCCTGTCCACAAACACTATTAGAACAAATCTTTCTAGTCATTCAATTAAAAGAAAGTAGCTATATATTTATCCTAACTATTTAGAATATACAGATACAAAACGGTCATTCATATCCCCTTATTTTGTTTAGTTTTGTCAGAGAAGGATATTCCATTGTCTTTTAAATGTAGTAGGTTCATGAATTCAGCAAAATACTCTAATATAGTTCAGTAGTCCATAATAGAGGTGGGTTATCTGTAGGACTGGCAATGTCAGAAGTTGTTGACTTGAGCATTTTACAGCTCAGCATATTAATATGGCTTGACTTTTTATACTTTGTTTATACTTTTCTGCTGGATGGTTAAGACCAAAATAAAGAAAGACCTATATAAAAAGAAATGTAACTTTTGTATCTGATAAGGTCAGTCAAATCCTCTCAGGATTTACCCTGAAACCCTGTACCACAGATTGTAGATCCTTTGTCAGTGTTAGCCGTGTGGATGAGTCATGGCCATTGCTTGACCAATTTGCTCTCTATGAAAGCCTGAGAGAATGTTTTCTCTCTATCTGACTCTCCTTGGGCAAGCTCTACATCACTAATCACTTTTCTCTGTGTCCCCATAATCTCCTTGATCAGAAAATTTGGGATAGAGCTGAGTCACAGGATGTTACAGTACAGGTTCTTCTATGTCCTGAGTCTTCACTGTGGGTGCTGAATTTGAAATATGACCCTGAACAACAGGACAGATTTCACCATTCAGTTGTTTAGGATAAGAGTTCTGTTCGTAAAATTAAGAACCATTAGTGTCATTATTCTGTGTGTGTGTGTGTGTGTGTGTGTGTGTGTGTATTATTGGTTATTCACAATACAACATGCAGACATGATATTGTGTCCACAAACACTATTAGAACAAATCCTTTTATCCACTGAATTAAGAGAATGTAGCTGTATATCTATCCTATTTTGAATATGCAGATAAAAAATGGTCCTTCATTTATATCACTTTTTTTGGTTTGGTTTTGTCAGAGAAGGGTATCCCATTGTCATTTAAATACTATAGGTGTGTGAATTCAGCAAAATATTCCAATATAGTGCAGTAGTCCATAATAGTAGATATATATATATATATATATATATATATATATATATATATATATATATATGTATGTATATGTACATATATATATATATATATCTTGGGCGTATTTTTTCCATTCAGTCTTCCCCAGCTTTGCTAGTCTTAATAGGAGTGAAAAAAATTCCCTCCAAAAATAATAACTGATAATCCTGTGCTAAGTATTTTCACATTTTTATTCAGTGTCCCAGTTACCTCTCTCCCATTGCTGGGACAAAATATCCAATACCCAGAACTAAAGGAGGAAAGGTTTAGCTGGCTCTGTGGCAGGGTGGCACATGGCAGAGGGCAGCAGATCATGGTGGCATAAGACAGCAAAACAGCAGGAGCAGAAGGGGAGGAGCAGGGGCAGGACAGCGAGCAGGCCCTGCCCCCCTGGCTGGCATTCAGGTTGCTCACTGCAGGACGTGGGCAGCACTCACACCTACAAGCCCAGCGTTGGGTCATGAACTAGTCACAGGGTCTAGAAGCTCACCACATGATGGCATGAGGTTTTGGGAGACAGCTAGACCCAAGCTGGAACATTCGGTACGTGTACAGAGCAGCCTAGCTCTGGATTTTCAAGTAATCTGCTTCTCTCCCAGAGGCTCCTCATGATGAGGCCCGTATAGAAAAACCCACCTCAGTTGAACAGCTGGCAGTGTCTGAGTTGCACTGCATTAGAGACATGCTCTGAAACACTTACTTTTCAAACTTCTCAAAGTTAGTGTTAAACTGAAATTACAAATGTATTTTTTCATGCATGTTTGTAGTTTGCATTTTCAGAGTAAGTTTTCTTATACATGCTTTCAACAAGACAAAGCCTTGCTAAGAATTTTTGGGTTTATAAACAAGAGTTGTTGGAATAATAAGAAGTGTTTTTATGGTTACTATGCAAAAAAATCTCCAATTAGCAAAATTTTGAGGAGCAGCTACCACTTAGTACCTAAAATACGTGAGAGGTTGTACATACAAAATTGTTGTACCCCTTACAAAAAGATATATGTTATTGTGCTTAGTTTTTACAAAGGAAGAAATCAAACTCAATAAGGTAAGCGACATGTCTAAAGTCTCCAATCAGAACTTGAGTCATATAATACAAATTTTGAATATTTCACTGTGTAGAACTACTGTAACAATCTAGCTCAGATGCATAACCAAACCAATAAGAACAATTTTCCCCTGTGCTTTTCTCTGGGCATTCACTTTCACTATCAAACCATTGTGAATTTTTGACTTAAATTAGCTTCATAGACATATCATTTATGCCTAGAAATACAGCTGGTTGGGTCAGTTGTTTTATTCAGCCATCAGTGAAAGGAACTGCTCATGAGATCACTGATTGTGATGGAATTGGCCCTTGAATTGGATCTTAGGGGCATAGTCACAGGATCTCTTAGGATAAAATAAGATGTCCCCAGGGTTCCTGACCAAATCAATGAACTCAAAAATCACTAATCAAGAATGTTTGGAAATCCAAAGAAGCGACCACAATGTTTAAATACTGTGTCAAATTCCAAAACTGCTCTACTTTTCAGATTTTGCTGTTGTTAGACACAAATTCATTTATTCTCCCACCAAAGTAACTGTAATCAAAGTAAACAGATAAATATTCTTGGGAAACTTTTAACTTCTTTGCTAAACATATTTGAAAAAGTATACTATAACTGATATAGCCAGAGTATCTCT
>PVKA01017502.1:9735-45743 GCA_004027165.1 Ctenomys sociabilis
TCTCTCTCTCTCTCTCTCTCTCTCTCTCTCTCTCTCTCTCTCTCTCTCTCTCTCTCTCTCTCTCTCTCTCTTTGTGGCCAGCTCAGCCCTCCCTGGTGGTGAATTGGGCACAGCATGTGGTTCAGAGATCAAACCACAGTCCCTGCACACTTGCCTAAGGCTGCATAAGCACACACTTTAGACCACTGAGCTGTCTCACCAGCCCTGCAATGACTCCATCTTATTCACCATTCCAGCCCATGATTCCACTAGCTGAAGGATGGCTTTTGCCTCTACATCTGGACTACTGAATCCTTCTTGATAAAGTTGTACAAACTAATGTTTCTAATCCCAACTAAGTCTTAAAAACTACATAGATTCACATTCCTTAGGGGGCCAGAAGATAGCTCAGCAGACTAAATGCCTGCTTTTAGGTAAGCATAGAAACCAGGATTTGATCCCAAGTAACACATTCTGTGTCAGCCCTGGCCCCATATGTGCTGAGCTGGCCACCGAGACTGAGCATGCTGGCCCACACCTGTAATCCTAGCAGAGGGGAGGCTGAAAACAGGAGGATCACTATGTTTCTGAGCTGCATAGTGAGACAGTATACCACATACATTTTTAAAAAATTATATTCTTTAGGATGACTATGAAAAATAAAGAGAAAATAACAAGTATTAGTGAGGATGCAAAGAAATTGTTTCAATATTTGATAAATGGGTGAACTCCAGCTGAGAGGGTCTAAAAGGAGTTGACTGAAATGGGAGAAACATGTATTTCAGGGACAAAGATGAGTTTGAATGCTGCTGGGAAAAGACTCCAGAGTGAGATCACAAAAGGTAGTAGCTCAAATAAAGGACAGATGTAGGTGGTCTTATAGGCCAAGAGAGAAGAGTGGGGATCAATTATCCATGCAGTAAGACACTGTTGATGACATCAAAGGTAAAACTGGCCTCTAAACAGAAGCAACTAGGAACAAAAATGAAGGCGGAGAAAGTGGTGGACATGATTGTAGTGCCTCAGAGAAGCTAGACTACAGCTGGCAATGGTTAAAAAGGGGAGAATCGTGATATCTGTAGAGGTAACGACAATATGGGATTTTTGGTTTTGCCCAGGCTTCCAGCTGGGTGGCAGTATCACTTCCTCATGGAAGGGATAAAGAATCTTTTTTTTTTTTTTTTATGTATAGTAGTGGGTCTCGAGGGTCTCATTACACAGATTGTACTCATAGTGATTCTCTTGTTTCCAGCCTCCCAAGAGCTGGGATCATACACATGTGCCACCATGCCCAGTCTCAGTTGCCCTCTCAGCGCATGGCTGGCATGGCATTCTGGGGATCAAGCCTGGTCCCTGTGCCTGCCTAAGCAGAAGAAGTTTAGTCCATTGAACTATCTGGCAGGCACAAGAATCTCTTTGAGAAGATAAAGATTCCTGAGGCGGTCAAGTTGGATTGAGGATTTTTGTTAGATGTATCAGGAGAGATTTTGAGAGGTTCGTTAAGACACAAGTCCAGACCTTAGGGGAGGAGCTAGGTTTAACGATGCAGATGTATGCCTGTGCCTGAGGATCACCTGGAGAGCTGGCGAAAGTGGTGATTTATGGGTCCTATTCCCACCGATTCTGTGGTAATAGATCTGAGTAGGTGGAATTTACTCTTCTAATTAGCTCTCATCAGATGGCTCTGTATAACTTCATCCAGTTGACATTTATCTGCCAAGCATCTGTTTTGCCTCTTAATTCTATTTTTTTATTTTATTCATATATTTTCCCTCTCATACAAATAGTATTTATATAATACAATAATAACATCAACATTACATACACATCATAATTAAATCATCATGATAATTTGACCATACTGTTACCAATAATGATAAATTTAATCATATAATTATAGATAAATATCTAACCCTTTTTTCATACTGGTCACAAGATGAGAAATAGCAAATATCAAAAGAAAATAGGCACATTGTGTCTATAAACTTCATTTATCTATCCAACTTCTCACATAAAAGAAAGACAGAAGAAGTAGGAGAATTGACCGTACTAAATTAAATTATTTTTATGAATCCAATTTGAGTAAAGAAGCATTGGTCTACTTTTAGAGGCTTACATGCTATGTTAAAGCATATTCCAAATTAGGCAAAAGGTCATCAAAAATCTTAGTCTTGCGGCCAGTGAGAGCTCAGCCATTTAAAGCACCCGCTTAGGCAAGCTTAGGCAGGCACAAGAGACCACGGTTCAATCCCCAGCACCACATTCTGCACCAGCTCCACCCTCAGGGCAGACTGAGCTAGCAAAGACAAACAAACCTTAGTCTTCCTATATTTGTTACAATTCCCTCTCTTGATACCAGACAGACCAGCCCTCCCGTCTTTCTCCTCTATCATCATCCATAATACCTGAAAAGTGTCTGGCCGGCCTGTCACCTCCCCTCACGCCTGCTCTTCCCCGTCCCTTGTGTGCAGCCTGAGCTGGAGCTTCAGCCCATGCAGTTGGTCTGAGAGCTGACTTCCTAGCCTCTCCGCACTAGTGACATTGCCATGCTCACGCTGAGCATCATTATTTGAAACTGCTGTCTTGGACAAGTCTTCCCTCTCCACCAAGGACCCATTCTTTCATTCCTTTTGCCTTTGCTGAGATCTTTTCCTTAGGGGAAAGGTAACCAAAATTAGTTAAGATTTCTGTTTTGCGTTGTCTTGCAGCCCCCACTTCAGTCCTCCAGACCCAACTGCCAACAGCATCACCCCACATCTTGTGGTGTGTATGTTTGGCTGTGGGACCCTCTTTTCTCATGCACATGTCCCCTTAACACACCTTCTAACTGCAAGCACTCACCCATGTTCATTATCCCACCAAAGCAGATGTTTTAAAGCACCCCTGCTCCAAGGTGAGCATTCATAACGCACTACATGGTCCAGCTTTCCATGTATACTAGCCGATCAGGAAGCTTGCTGCAAGGTTGTTCCCATTACTCAGCAGCATCTGTCGCTAGTTAGATTACTGCTCAGGTGAGGTCAGGGCAGATATGAGTTAGGTCCAGGACAACTGACCTCAATATCTCTCCAAGTCTGGATTAATGGTTAAGATAAAAGAGATTCTGGAAACAAAGTTCCGGGACATTTTGTGGTAGAATAAATGATGGTGGTGAATAGGGACATGCACTTGCCATTAAAAGTGGCATGTTTATGGGGTGCTGACACACTTTATGGGGTGTGTGCCTTCGGGTACCAGCCAGACCCATGCTTTTCCTAATGTTTTCAGCCTTTTCCAAAAGGTTTGGACAACACAGCTGTGACAAAGCTGCCAGGGGAATTCCTCAAGTTGAGGTTTGTGTTTTATGTTTAACCAATGTTCCCTTCCACTCCCAGCACTGTGAGCCTGAGAGTGTAGTCTCTTTAGCTGTGGCCCAGAGGCAGGACTGCCACATTGCACAGCATGGAAAGGCCACCTTCACCTGGTGCTCTGCACCTGATCCATAAGTCACCTTCCTGTAAAGTACAGTAAGAATGCCCCCACCCCACCTAGAGTGGTGCTGCCCGGAGGTCCCGCCTAAGACCCAGCCTTACTCTGCATCTCTTATCAGCACCTCCCATCACAGCATGTTATCAGCTACTGACCTTAAAAACTCTAACCCTGAGAGCACAGAGCTGTTCTACACGTTCTTTGATGACTATAAACAACATTCATGAGAAGTGCTTTACATTCCACTAAATACACAAATGTAGTGAGAAAGACAAAGGAAGAACCACTGTCCTGTTTTATCCTCTCTGAAAGCTGCTCAGAAAAGCTAAGTCATTCTCATCCAAGGCTGCAGGGCTCGCTGGCACATTGGGCTGAGTTTCTCCTTCTTCCAACGCTCCTCATACTACCCCTGGCTCTCCAGCTGGACGAGCTCAAAGCAGAACCTGGATTCCATGTCTACATGAGTCTGTTGAATGCTTGCTTTCTGAAATTCCAACAGTAATGTTTCCACCTTCAATGTAGACCTTCAGATTTTATTAAGGAGAAAATGTATGGCTTTTCCAACCTGTCTTTCTGAGACTCATTATTATGTGAGACCTCTACAACTCAGTGTAGCAAAGGTCAGGGATGGTCCAGCATTTGCACGGGAGAGAGGGGCTGCAGGAGGGTGCCACTGAGCTCAAAGCACAGATTCCAGATGGGTCTCAGAAGTAAGCTAGAAGGAGGAGCTCTTCTTTTCTTACACATATATCTTATTTTCTCAGATTATCATCCACAGCCTCTCAGTCCTTCCAACAAAGCAGTCACCAGGATCACTAGAGCGTTATGTATTGGGATGCAGTTGCTTTGAGAAAAATCCTTCAGTGTCCCTCTGTCCCAATACCAATTCTCCCTAGGTGATGAGCTTCAGTTGAGGGCCTGTCGTTGGGCAGGTCAGGTTTATGAAGACGCACCAACTACATCATATACATATGTACACCATGGAGGTGGCCCAGAGAGTGGGAAGCTGGAGGGTGAGTGGTGAGAAGGATAGTTTTACAAGACCGATTAACAGATCGTGGGATATAGAAACCAACTTGAAAATATGGTTATTTAGTGAGTTTAAGTGTAGAGTTTAAAAGTTAGTAAGGAAAGGAGAGCTAACTCATAAATGCTGTGGGCTAACTATTTGGAGATTAAGTTAGCTATTAATCTCATGTTATATGCTAAACAAATTAATGCTATATTAAAGATCTCAATTTTTTTCCAAAAATGATACTTAACTAGAAGTAAACATAGGAGAATAGGTTTATCATCCTGTCGTGAAAGACTTTTATTGGTTTTTTGGGTGGAGGCGTCTTTGTTTTGTTACAGAACAGAAAGGTCAGAAATCATAAAGGACAAGAGTGATAGATCTTATCAAGAAAATACAAAATATATACTTTGTAATGCAGTATCTCATACACTGGAAATAAATAAAATACTTCGAAAATTTTTTCCATCTTTAGTAGTAACATGATGTATGAAAAGATTTAGGATGGAAAAGGTGGATACTCCAGCGGAAAGTAATAATATGACTAAAAGATAACTGTATCGGCGTCTTTCCTCTTGTTGCTTAGACAAAATAGTTGACACCCAAAATAAAGGAAGGAAGAGTTTATTTAGCTCACAGCCTGTGGAGGTTTCACAGTTACTGGAGGTTTCACAATTTATTTTATTTTATTTTATTTTTTGGCAGAACTGGGGATTGGACTCAGGCCCTTGTGCTTGCCAGGGAAGCGCTTATTAAACTGAGCCATCTCCCCAGCCCCTTGTGGAGGCTCCAGTCCATACTCAGCTGGTTCCAAAGCAGAGTGGCACATGGCAGAGGGCAGCAGCTCACGACAGCAGGAAACAACGAAACGGGGAAAAAAAGAACCACCGGCAGCAGCAGCACAGGTGGCCGAGAGCAAGCCTCTCTCCCTTCCTTATATTGCTTTCAGGCTATCCATGTGTGTAGCACTCACACCCATAATCCCAGCACCACTCAAACCCATAATCTCAGCAATGAATTATGAATTAATCACAAACTCTAGAAGCCCACTCAGTGACTGCATGAGGCTTTGGGAGGACAACTAGACACAAACCATAGCATTCTGCCTCAGGTTGTAGCGGATTTCTAACTGATGGTCAACTTGTTACACCCAGCTGTATTGAACTAGCATCGTGCTGAGTGTGGGAAGCCCACCTGAGGATTGTCGCCAGGAGCACAAGAGGGGGAACTGAGAAGCTACTGAGACGCTGTTAAGGATGCTGCTTAGAGATGCTGGTGAAGCTGTTGGAATCCATTGGTTCTCCTGAGCGACCTTGTCATGCTGCCTTTCCTGATGAACTTGGCTGTTCTTGTCTGAGGAGCTCAGGACCTTGCTATTACTGAGAATTGCTACAATTCACTTTGGGAGAGCTCTGGTCCACATCTTGAGCATTGATTCCTGTCTCCAGAGAGGAAGATGGCACACAGCTCAGCGTCCTGGAGAAGCCTGTCACGAGGGCTTTCCTGATAGGAACTCAGCTTTCTTCATCACTGGAAGAGCTCAGGACCTCATTGTTCCTGAAGGTGGCTCTGTATCTTTGAGGGAGTTCTGGTGTTTACCTTGAGCATTGTTTCCTGAGTCCATTCAAGAGCTAGCACAGATCCTTCATCCCGTTAGCATGGACTCCCTAGCTTCTACCACTGACCTTTGGAACTTTCCAGCACAGATCTGTGAAGTGGGCCTGCATGAGACTTTATAGTGGGCTCTAGGCCTCCAGTTGGACTTGGGGGAGGAATTGTTATGAGCTCTAGGATTTCAGCTGGCCTCATGCAGAGGACCCAGGCCCTCAGCTGGATTCTTTGGTCTTTAGTGTGTGGACATATTTCCTACACTCCTTGTATATGAATCTTTGGATGATTCACTACAAAATAATATTATAAAATGTGTCCTGCATTGTTTCCCTTGCAAAACCCCAAACCATGCCAATAACAAAAATAAAGTATATGTCTGTCTATATAAATTTCCAAATTTTATTAATCCAAGAGATTGCAAATTAAAATAATGTGAAAGTTTTATCTGAGCCATGACTCAACATTAAAGTGCTAGCTTACACTTAAATGAAACAATTATTAACTATGTTGCAGTGTGAGTAAACAGCACTTTCATACATTATTGGTAAAACTGGAAAGTGGTATATGATTCTAAAACAATTCTCCAATGCATACTAATATATCAGATTAGCAGTAATTAAAATTTTTACTATCACCTTTAGGAATTTATCCTGCATAAATATTGCCATAAAGATTTAAAGATATATGGACTGGGATGTTTTCATAAACATTATTTGCAAAAACAAAATTGAAGACCATCAAATGACCATCAAATCAGTAGGGGAAAAGTTAAATAAATTATGTCCCAACCATATGTGAAGTACTGAAGAAAGGTTTAAAATATTGAGACAAATAGTGTATTTCCTTCTCTAGGAAAGTACCAGTGATATATTATTAAGTGAAAAAACAATACAGATAGAACTACTTCATTTCTGTAAAAAAAAATTGCATATGAATATTTAGATATTAATAGAAAAGAGCATACGATGATATACACCAAACTGTTACCAATTGTGATTATTAATGAATGAAATTATGCATTGACTTCATACATCTTTCTTATTAGAATGCCATATAATTAGCTTACATTGTGTGTCTATACAGAAAAAAAGTTTTTAAAACAATGAACAGTATTTGTTGGGTCAGTGCTTCTGTGTCTCTATCCCTAGAATTCAATGGTTTCTATGTGAAATTATCTTGTAATGAATAAATCAGGGAGCGGAGGTCCTTAAAAGTCTCTCAAATTCTAGAATGATGCGAAAATCATGATTGCACTCAGAATGTTTTCACAGTAACTATGATAGAGCTGCACTTGAAATAGCAAGATCGAGAGACCCAACTTTGGACAGAACAATGCTAGTATATAAATATTTTTGTCTTTTTAAGTTCAAAAATCATTTTTGAAAAAATATGCCACACACACACACACACACACACACACACACACACACACACACACGAGAGCAAAACTTGAAATGCCGAGCTATTTTAAGAAAGTCTTCTTTTTATCCTTGAACGTCAAAAAGAGACTTCGCCACCCAAGAATCTTATATCAAGCACCTGAACTAACATTTGAGGCTGGGTTAAGGGAAGAATCGACTGATGGCTGGCATGCCTTCAAAGGTTTTTCAAATGATGCCAAATAATTGGAATGAAATCATGTTAGAGGCATTCAGGCAGAATCTCCCTGGGGACAGAGGATGGGGTAAGGGAGGGGGGTGAGGAGGAAGGACAAAGATCCTACCCTTCCTTCCCCACCCCCATGTTTGATTTTGCCATCAGTTGTTCCTTATTAGTGAGGACCCTCTTTTTTTCCAAGGAAATTCATCTAATCTAATTGCAAAACATGCAAGACGGGCAATCCATCTTACCCCACCACCCA
Source organism: Ctenomys sociabilis (assembly GCA_004027165.1). Classification (NCBI taxonomy): domain Eukaryota; kingdom Metazoa; phylum Chordata; class Mammalia; order Rodentia; family Ctenomyidae; genus Ctenomys; species Ctenomys sociabilis. Next base: position 17,667 of record PVKA01017502.1, read on the forward strand.
TATAACAAACAATACAGGGGGAGGGAGGCCGGCTTCCTCCAACCCATCCATGGCACAGCCTTTTCACTTTCAAATTAAAGGAATTATAGGGTAAACATGGTAACCACAATTAAGATATTTTTAGAAACATAAAATCCTCCAGAAAACACGACGCTAATACTGGTATTATGATTGAAGTTAGGATTTATGGTTATTAGAAGCTTTGCGGTTTATGTGTCTCATAAATCTAATCGCTTCACACACCCAAAGCTGCTGTTGCTATATTTACTGCAGACATCAACAATGACAGACAGTACCTTTGAGAAGGGCCAGATAAACAAAATATTTTACATCCTCAAACTTCTCAGTGTTTAACAGCTTCACATCATGGAGAGAAAAAGGCCTCATTAGAGGAACTGCACCTAGTGCCGAAGCTGACTCACCATCGAGCTCGGGTTATCCACTCCTGTCTAATGCTGCTGCTCCACCTCTGGAATCCAGAGTCCAGAACCCACGCAGTGTGGGCATGGGGGTGGGGTATGGGAAAGCTGACAGTTCTGCACATAGGAAACTTCTCCTGACAACCGGGCACCCATCTGGAAGTAATAGGATGTAAAATCTGGCGGGGTGTGCGTACGACATGTCCTTAGGAAAATCCATTGTTATTGGGAAGGTATTGCAGGAAATGACACAAAGTGACCCCAGAATCCTCCTCCTCTGGTGCAGCTATGTTATGGGGTTCTGAGTGACCTTCAGAATGGAACAATGAAATAAGTTACTACCAGATCTTGGAGCAGAGATGAAGCAATGTTAGAATGATGACTGACCTCGGGGGGGGGGGTCCTTGAAATCGAATAGAACCCTTGTCATTAAAATCTTGATTTCAAAAACTAACACTAATGTTTGAGAGTGTGGTAAATGCCAAGTTGGGAACATTTTAAAGCCTAGTTCTTTTTATAATTTTTCCAACAGGCATATGAATGTAGGAATAATGCCACAGTGGCTGGGACATGATCAGTGGTTTTCTTTGTATCTGCCACCCCCATGTACCTACCATAAAAGTACTGGATTGTTTAGAGTACATATGGTCCAAGAGCATCATATCTTACATTTTTCCTAGCCCTGAAGAGAATTATCCTTTTACAATGAGGACAGTGATAGTTAATCTGGATTATTAACCTGACTGACTTGAGAGACATGGAGGATTAACAAAACACATCCCTAAATATTTTTTAAGTTATTTGTTTGAGGCAGAGTCTTACTATGTAGCTCAGACTCATAGTGATCCTCTTGTCTCAGCCTCTCCAGTGTTGAGTTTACAGGTGTATGCCACCACACCTGGCTTCAGTGGCTGGCTCAGAGTGGGGTCAACACAGCATGCAACACCAGGGATAGAACCTGAGTCCTTGTGCTTGCCAGGCAGGTGCTTAGACCACTGAGCTATTTCCCCAGCCCAAAAGCACAGTTCTGGTATATATGGTTGAATCATGGGGATATCTCCTTGGAAACTGTATCTGGTTTCTGGCCCATTTCTGTAGGGCTCTTTTCCTGTTCTGTGCTTCCTGGATGAAACGGGATTTATTCCACCATACCATGATTGTTCCCACCTAGGAACCATTCATTTATGGACTGAGATGTCTGAAACTGTGAACCTCTCCAAAATTTTTTTCCCTGAAGTTTCAGACAACCAGTATTTTGTTCTAGCAATGGAAAGCTGACCAATACATGGATACTCAGTATACATAATAAATGGAGAAGGCTGGTTAAGAGATATGTGACAGCATGGGAGTTCTCCATAGTCCTTCTAACTGTATAGACATTCCAACTTAGATTTCTGGCTGTGTGCCCCAGGACAGAGGCCACGCTCCCATGTGACCTCTTGTGCATGAGTGCAGCTTGACAAGCTTCAATAGCCCAGGAGAGAATGAGGATGCCTTAATTCAGAAAGCAGACAAAGGGAATAAGCTGAAGAGGATAGAGTCAAAGAATAATTGAAAAGGAAAATTGATAGGACTTGCCTGTTGGATTGTTGTTTAGATGTGCCAAGCAGAACAGAGTGAGGAAGCTAAGATAACATTCAGATCTGCTTGTGGTTTGTGTGACTCAAGATTTGGGAAGGGATAAGATGAATTTGGTTATGAACAGACTGAGTTTGAAATGTCTATGGCTGTCCAGACAGGGAAGATGAATGGTCTTAATGAAACACAAGAATGGCCTTAATGGAATAAAAGAATGAAGTTGGGAAAGGAGACCAAGAAATGAACTTCAGATAGCTGAAGACTTGATGCACTTTGTCATAATTAAGACATCATTTTTTGCAATAAGAACTATATAAGCAATGAATTTGGAGGGGGACCAAGTAGCATGATAGTTTTACTGCATGATATACATTTTTGTATTCAAAATATCCTTACAAATGACAATGAAATCCACATTAAGAATACATAATAAACCATACAACATGAAAACTCATAAACGATCAAAAGTATCCATAGGAAATCTCTTTTCTTGTGTGATTGCCACAATCAAATATTCTTTCTAAGAATGAAATACCCACATATTTTATGTTGCATTCCTTAACAACCTTAAAAATAAGCTTGTTAATGAGCATAAAGAATAATATTTGGTCTTATCTAAAAAGCGAGAATTTTGACGGAAAAAAAAATAAAGATGTGTAGAAGGCCAGAGGCATGAATTATGCATGCCACATCATCACACTTGCTCCTCAGTATGGAGCTGCAGCATGCTTTGCATGGAAAAGGAAATTAGAATAGAACAGATATTGAGCAATTTTCTCCATAACTGGTTCTTACTCACCTTAAATGTAAAATTTTATTTAGCTTATTTCAAAGGGAGACATCCTTATTAAGGGAACACATTTACTGGTGCCTGTTGGAAGGGATTTAATGCAAACAAGCCTGAAATAATTGAAGAAAAAACACCTTCTGACTGTTCTCAGAAGAGCTTAGCAAAGAAGAGGATGGCAGGAAAGAATTACTTTATTATATTGATTTTCTGGGAGAAATCAAAGGAGGATAACTCAAATAGACCAATTCACTTTTGCCAAGCTCGGTGGAAGCAAGTGGAGCAGTCATGAATTTACGTGTCAAAAACTGTTTGCAATCATTTAGTTGGACATGCAAATCAGGATTTTCACATTATTACTCTAATAAAATGGCTAATATACAAAAGATATCTGGGTTCATTTGCACATATTCCCTTTTTTCAGTGACCACAAGTATAATGAGTGTAAGTTTTGTCTTACAAAATGTTTACAGTCCAATCAGATCATTGACCTGAAATATGAAGAGAGTGATGTGGATATTACAGAGCACTAACAAAGACACTGGAGCACAACAAAAGTAATTGGAATATGGGCCTCTCAAAGCTAAAATCTATTTTTCTCTCACAATGAGCAAAATATTTCACTTTTATGAAGGCTGTTTCTTACAGTAGATAGCATCAGTTGCGCATTTGATTGCTCTGGTCATTTTGTAGATTCCTTGATGTACCAAATAATACCACAAAACAATACTGCTTCCTAATTATGCACCATCACCTTTGCTTCTTCTTGCACTTACTTTTCAAATATTCTTTATGAATATACAAATTATTCACTGATGTTCAAATTTCACATTGTCTAATTCACTCTTCTGTATTCTGGTAGGATCAGAGTAGGAGAATCTATTATGGGATTTTCTAAAGTGTTTTCCACAGAAGAGTAATTCTATGAAATGTCAAGTAGATATTACTCAAAGAAATAATATCTCTGGATTGAACGGGAACAAGAAATACTGAAGAATAAAGTAGACATTTTTGGTCTTTAATGTTCATGAACATTGAAAACCTATATATCGATCTGTTAACAAATAAATAAAAGTATCCTAAATACTTTTCACTTCCAACGGCTTTTGTTCAATGAGAACATTTCAGAATTTGTCATCTAAGGGCCACAAGTCAGTTTAATTAGCTGAGCGTCTGGTTCAGGCCTTTGGGGAAGTGGGGGGCTTACATGATAATGGGGAGGTATGGGGACAAGGGGCTGTGGCACACAAGAGGGTAGCATCTAAAGGGAAACCTCTATTGCTCAGTTTTAGTCACAGAAAACAACACAGACTTTTCAAATTTCTAAGAGCAACAGAAAATTTGGATTTTTATGTGGCTGAATTTGTTTTAAAACACTTGGTGAGCCAAACATAGCTATCAAAAATGTAAACCTTGAACCTCCTGATTTTAATTTGTCTCTGAGACAGGTGAGAAGGGTCCAGTGTGCCCAAGAGGGACCTTGTAGCTGTTCATAGTTACAATAGATGCTCCATGGCTGACCAGGACACTTTTGCTTTGATTATAGCTCCACCCCAGGTGATACCAGCCTACAAGCCTCTCTGCAGCCTTCCTCAGCATTCTCTACAAGGACCCCACTTCCTACCCATGATGAAGAAAGACTGAGCTTAGCTGGCAAGACACTGTCCACTGAAACCAACTTTTCTTTGTTTATTTGTTTATTTATTTATTTATTTGGACACAGGGTATCACTACACAGTTTGGACTTGTAGTGATTCTATCTCAGCTTCCCAAGTGCTGGCATTACAGGTGTGTGCCACCATGCCCCAGGTCTGTGACCTGTGTGGAACACCCAGGGCCAGCACAGCATGCAGTACCCGGGATCAAACTCAGGACCTTGCACTTGCCAGGCAGGCACTTTTACCTGCAAACTATCTCCCCAGCCCAACTTTCCTTGTTTATAAAAAACTTTCTTCATACCCTTAGAAGCTTAGTCTGTACTATTCCCCCCGGATGATGCCATACAAGTCCTAAGAAAACTTCTTAACAATAAATTCCTTTTCTCTGTTTGTGACTTCTATCTCAAACACAGCAGACTGGACTAATATACTGAGCTGGCAAGCCAAAGGCCCCTGGCACCAAAAGGGCCAGCGACTGGGGTTGATCATGCCAGCTGCCAGAGAACAAGGGATAATAAGCAGGAGTTGCTGGGAGCCACTGTCTTTGGTGAATGTCTTCCTATTGTATCTTCACATGGTCACCCTTTGGTCTATGTCCTAACCCTAATCCATACGTTAGACACACTATACTAGGTTCTATCTTAATGACATCATTTTGTCTTTGTTATCTCACCAAAAGCCCCTAGCTCCAACTGCAGTCACAAGGAATTGAAACTCTAACATATGAATGCACTGGACACATAAATCGGCACAAAAGAAATAAATGATATTATAAAGGTGAAAACCTAACAGAGGGACAGAGAGAGGATAGGTACTGAGTACCAAAACACAGACAGAAGAAATAAGTTCCATTGTTCCATAGTAGATCTACAGTGCACAATAACTTATTTTATTTTATGGTCTAGAAGAAATGAACTTGATGGCTTCAAATTGAGAAATGTTGAGCAGAAAATGCCAAGTACATGAATTTGATTAGTGCTTATCATCTGTACTTGTTGAAATATCATGCTGTACCCCATTAATGCACATAATTATTACAAGTTAATAAAATTTTTAAGGAAGAAAAATTATTCAACTACCAACAACACAAAACCTAATAGATCCCTTCTTTTATTTGCATGCACTTATAAAAATCACCTAGGGGCCAGGGAGAAGGCTCAGTGGAATAAGTGCTTCCCTGGCAAGCACAAGGGCCTGAGTTTAATCCCCAGTTCCATAAAAAAAAAAAAATCACCTAACATATAATTTTTTTAAAAATGTAAAGCTGCCACACGAAAGTAAAACATCAAAGTAGAACTAGTGAGGAAACGGTCAGAAGATACTTTTGAAAAGTCAGATGCTTTCAAGTCAACATAGCCTCAGGATTCCTAGCATAGTGTTTCAAAAAATTGCCTACCATGACATCCAGGTCTAACATTAAGTCTTTTGAGACTGTCTAGATGATAGTGTACCCAGGGAGAGAGCTTGGTATGGTATGCATAACATGGCCAGCAATTCACAGGCTAAGCTGAACCAGAGAAAAATATCAATTTCGTGCCAAATCCCCAGGAGTTAAGGCTGGCTGGTAGCTAATAAAGTGTTGGGAAGGGTAAATCATATCAGATGAGGCTTTGGCCTTTTTGAAAACATACACACACTCTTTTGAAAAGAGTATTGGTTTTTATTTTCTGTACAAGTCATACGAGCAGATTAGGGAGAAAAGTAGGGGGGAAAAGGCTATGTAGACCAGTGTGGCTGACAATTTTAAAAGCTTTTATGACACAGGAAGGAACCCATTGTTGGCTGTAGGGCTGTGCTCCAAAGAATAATTTTAGCAGCTTGAAGTCAGCATAAGGGCATTCCCAGAAAACTAGTCTTTGGTATGATATCTGAACATTTTTATTAGCAAGTACAATGATTCAATGGATATGCTAACTGTGCAGCTGACAATAATTTAAGAGAAAGGGGTTTTCTTGATAGAAGCCAGGAATGAAGAAAGTATAGAGGTATAGTGTTCAAAATTTTTTCTTAGACTATGAGAGAGCTTGGGGAATTCTAAACCTACTGCTTTTAAGTGGAAATATAAGCCTAAGTGTGCTCTTTAAATGCATGACGTACTTACAAAGAATTGAGACATTTTCCCTTCCATCTACCTAAAAGACTTGAGCCAGCTTCAGTGGGGTGGTGTCTCCTTATGGCCATGTCTTACATAGTTATATAACTTAATAAGCATCCATGAAGAGTCCCAACTCAAGACTGGTCCTTGATTGTTGGATAAAATGCCCTCTGTGTAGCTTAATTTCATTAACCATCTGGGATGAAAGGAGTTGATCTTACAATACTTTGCATATAAAATACCACTCAGTTAAGGACTCCAAATACCTATGCACCCGTAAAGTTATTATTTTGACTTCAGCCTGTAAGTGTGAGAACACTTCACATAAATAAGGTAAAGAAGGATCCCTGGCCCACTTCAGCCTCAGATGTTGTTAATGTCATTAGAATCCTGTGTTTATTCTACAACAGCTGAACTCATGGCTTGGCAGATCAAAAACATTGCTGTGCACTTTTCAACTCACACTGAAACCCAAAGTCTGAGAAAACACTCAGGAAAATATGATTTCCATTTGCAAATTTCCTTATGGTCACATTGTTACGTTGGCAAAAGCAGACAGAAGCCAAATGTCTGTCAAATACACACTGCTGGCTTAGCCAGCTAATGCAGAATTCTAGTTTTGCCCTTTAATTTTCATTAGTGAAGCAAACAAATTGGTTGTAAAGTTTTTAAAAGATTTGTTTTCACAAACTCTTATGGAAATTCAGAGATTCCATGCTTAATCAGTTGAACAAAGCCCAAATAGTCCAACCCTATCAAAATTGAAGGCCTAACTAGAGAAAGCATGCTCCCAACACAAAATAAGAGCTTGTGAATGCACTATGGTTTGAATATTTATCTCCTCCAAAATTCATGTTGAAATTTAAAAGCCACTGTAACAGTTTGCAGGGATTATTAGACCACAAGGTGTTCTGAAGGAGGTTGGCCTCTTCTCTCTGTTCCTGTTGTGCAATAACTTCCACTATGTTTTGACATAGTCAGAAAGCCTTCCCCAATGGCCAGCACCTTGGTATTGGACTTCCAAGCCTTCATCATGGTGAATTGATATATTTCCATTCAATATAAAAATTACACAGTCAATGGGATCCTGTTAGAGTAGCAAAAATAAGTCTGTGTGTGTGTTTGTGTATGTGTGTGCGTGTGCACATGTGTACACTCTCCAACTCATACCTGTTTCATTTTAATTAATGTACAGGTTTCTTGTTTAGTGAACATTTACTGAGGACCTCATAAGGGTGTTGAAAAACAATGGAGAAAGCACAAGTTAAACCAGACAATTTTTTCCGCTCAGTGTACTCACACTCTGAGGCATGGAATCTGAAAGAAGTGATTAACCCGTAGTGCAAAGGAGGTTTGAAAAGAATACCCATCCCCATACAGACTGTCTTTGGCTCCTTTCCAACTGTAATTGCTGAGTTGAGTGATGGAGACATGTGGTATGCCCCTCCCCAAGGTGTACACTCCCTTACACCTGGAACTTATGAATATGCCATTTCACATGGCTCAAACTAATCACATAAATCCTTAAAGGCAGATTTTTTTAGCTGTAGTCATTGAAAGAGGTGCACAATAAGAAGGACTTAATGCTCCCAGTACTGTTTCTAAAATGTAGGAAGTTGTGTGTAAAGAAGGAAATTCTGCCACCAACTTGAATGAGGAAATGAAGCCTCTCCTGGAACCTCCAAAGAAGATTGTATCTTTGATTTTAGTCTACAGAGACCGTGTTGGACTTCTGATCTGCAGAAATATAAGATAAAATTTAAGACACTACATTAGGGGCAGTTTGTAGCATCATCAAAAGAAAATTAATATAGAAAACTATCATGTGGCCCCATAACCTAGAACATTTATTCTTTGCCACTTCACATACAAACATATTCTGTCAACTCTGTTTTTGAATTCATTTAGAAAATATTCCAGGAATGTTTCAAAGTCCGGTGAAAGTAATTTCTAATTGTCCCTATAAGGTTCATTATTTTACTTCCTTTATAGGAATAGGACCCCATCTGCTACACAGGCTTTTTTAAAACCCATAGAAACCCAGGTAGGGTTTTCCATGCTTTTTAGCTTCCCTTGCAGTTATGTGTATCTATGTTGCAAAATTGTGATCAGTGGATTGTGAATGAAAGTGATATGTGAAACTTCTATGTCACCTTGTTAAAAGGAACTTGGTTACCTTATAATTCTTCTTGTCTTTCCCACAAATGGATATAAATCTGATGGTGTTGAGCCGTATTTGGCAATATGGAGGAAGACAGTACTTTGAGGAGTGATGAAACAACATAGAAGAAACCTGAACTCCTCAGTGAAATTACGAAATACAGGAGTCAAGAACCCTGGGTCTCAAAAACTAGAGAAAAATAAAGGATGCAAAGACAGCCAACATTTTTGCCCTAGTCTTTCAGGGTCAGTGAGGACTCAGGACACAAGAAAACCTGTAACATCTTGTAACTGAATGATATTCCAAATTTTCTGATCAAGGAGATTATTATCACAGACAAAAGTGATCAGTGATGTAGAGTGTGCCTAAGGAGAGTCACATGGAGAGAAAACATTCTCTCAAGCTTTCACAGAGAGCAAATTGGTCAAGCAATGGCCGTGACACATCCAAATGGCTGACACTGACAAAAGATCTACAAACTTCAGTGCAGAGTTTGAGGCTAAATCCTGAGGGGATTTGACTGACCTTGTCAAATACAAAAGTTACATTTCTTGTTATATAGTCCTTGCTTTATCTTGGTCTTAACCATTCAGCAGAAAAGTATAAAAATGAGGTATAAAAAGTAAAGCCAGGTCTGGGGAGATGGCTCAATATAATAAGCACTTCTCTGGCAAGCACAAGGGCCTGATTTCAATTCCTGGTTCTGAAAAAAAAAAAAAAAGAAAGAAAAAAAAAGTAAAGCCATATTAATATGCTGTAGTGTAAAAGGCTCACATCAATGACTTCTGACATTGCCAGTCCTACCAATAACCCACTACTATTATGGACTACTATATTGGATTATTTTGCTGAATTCACACACCTACAGTATTTAAATGGCAATGGAATATTGATCTCTGACAAAACTAAACAAAAAAAAGGATATAAATGAAGGACCATTTTGTATCTGTATATACAAAATAGGAATTAAGCTACTTTCTCTTAATTATATGAAAAGATTTATGCTAATAGTGTTTAGAGAAGACATCATGTTTGCATCTTGTACTATGAATAACCACTATGAAGACAACAATATGTAATGTATTAATTATTGAAACTGTCCTACTAATCGGTTTTGAAACTATCTCATTGTTATTTGTTTCTCAATAAAATTAATTTTAAAAAGTCCCTGGGTCTCATTTCCTACTTCTGCAATTTCATATTAGGAATTTCTATCTCTACATATGTGCAGAATCAAGCATTGAACCCAGGGCCTTTACACTAGTTATATATCCAGGCTTTTCTGTATTTTTAATTTTTTGAGACTGGGTCTCCTACAGTGACTAAGTTGCTCAAGCTGGGCTTCATCTTCTTGAACCAGGAAGATGGATCCTTACCTTAAGTTGGATTGAAAAAAGAAACATTATTTCATAGGTAGTTTCTCTAATCCACAACCTAAATAGACTCTCATAACATCCCCAAGGCAAGTTAAAACATTATGTGAATATTTTAAAATATGGCTGCAAATCTTTGACATTTATCCAATGAAGAAATGGAAATTGTCCCTTCTTCTTGGGTGAGAGAACATTATATTTGCTTTGATATACAGATTACAGTAGATGATGCTAATGAATTCAGAGCCTGGGTCATAAAGGGCCATACAGCTTCTCTATTGCTTGTTAGAACACCATAGAGCCCTAACTTGTTAGCCCAGTGACCCGGAGACTATTATGCCAGAGATCCTTCATGTAGATTTTCAGGTCTGTTTTCTCAGCTGAGTCCATCGTTTAGCCAAAGTAGTTAGGTGTCAGATGCATGACTACAGAAATCACCCTGGAAGACCATTCCTGAGACGCAACTATTCCAGTCACAACCAGCTGATACCTCCTCAGGCTGTTTGAATCCGCCCAGGCACTATAAAATAGAAATGAGTCTTCTGCCCTTTCTAAATTCATTACCCACAGAATCCATCATCACAATGATTGTTTCATGCCACTATGTTTTATGGAAGTGTAGTATACCTATGAAAATGAAGGAATAAGAAGTTGGAGGACAAGATATAAAAGCTTACCATCCTCCCAAACACTCAGGCTTCAACAATTAGGATCCATCCCATGTAAATAATTATATCTCCAACATGACCTGAAACTTAAGGTAATAGAACCACAAAGTCATCCATAGTTCGCGTCATTTGTCCAAGTCACCTGAGCCACACCTGAGCTTACGGTACCACTTGGTCCTACATTGAAAGGCTCACCTGTAAGGACACTTGGACGCTCACGCCATTAGGCTGATTTTACCCACAAGGAAAGGAAAGCAAGTGGTTAAACTTTCCCAGGTAACCATGCAGCCTCAGTGCTTTTTGCCAAATATCAACACTCACACAAAAAAACTTACAATAAGCCATTATGAAGAAGGATGTGCTGCAGAGGGTATCAAATGATCCAGAAGATATGTGATAGCAATGTCAATGATAGCATCATCTGAATTACTGTGAGGAAGGGCCTCCATGACAATGTTGAATAATGCTGCTATATCATTATGTAACCAGGATTTCTGTGACATCTCTCTTCTCGGAAGTATGCTGGTGTGCAGTAGGCTAGGGCTTACAATGAATTAAGGGCTGTGAACCTGCTGACATACCCTGGCAGCCAGGAAGGGATCATTCCACAGGAAGGGAAAAAGAAGTAAATCTCTCTCCCTGTTGTAATTGATATCATTCCTATTGGGATCCGCCGAGTCTTTCTTAACCCATGGTTGCTAGGACCCTCAGTCAATCCTAAACATAAGTCTTCTAGTTAAATCCGAAACCCATACCCCATTTAACCTATTAGTTACTTCTGTCCTTGAAAATATATTATGCAACTACATGTTTTAAAATTATAAATTAATATATTCTGAAGATCACATTGAACCTATTCAATGTTCAAAAAGTCTTGCAATGGCCTCTGGCCAAAAGCAATAAAAACTAGACCAAGATTTACTAATGAAATGGGAAAACAAATGAGAAGAAGCTTTAATATTCAACTAATTAGATTTAATTTAGACATTCTTCTATCTGTGAACATCATTGTTGAAGGATACCGAGTTTGGCTGAAACATGACTAATAGAATATGCCTTCCCTTACCAAGTAGATGAAGTTTCAGTTTGAGTGTCCACTATTTGTCCCTTCTCACAACACACCCTGAATTCCCCCTTTGTTGGGAAGCATTTATGTTTCATTCTTTTTTGTAAACTACACCCTACTCCATCAAACTTTGGTATCCATTTAAATATTAATAGAGGCAAGTCAGTCTCAGAGAAATAGAGGTCCAGTGGGGATTTTTATAGCATGCTGCAGAGGTGATTTATCCAAGGAATAGGCCAAGGTTACCTAAATGCACTGTGATACTTTCTAGAAAACAAGGCCCACTAGATGAGATGGATTGTGGAATATGTAATTCTAAATTATGGCTTCATGTTAAGTGGGATCTACCCAATGTGACTACACGTAACATCATTTGGAACTTTCAAGATGTTTGACATGATACCATCCTGTGATGTATCATGTCCCTTGTACTGTGATGAGTCTATTACTAAACTCTGCCTTGAATATTTTGCTTATGAAGTCAACTGACATCTCATCCCCAGAATTTTCCCATGACCTTTGTACCCTTCGAGATCAGCATTGCAATACCAAGAGCGGCACTGTTGTTCCCCTTAAGAGTACTTCTCTAGTTGTATATCTCTTCCTAAGCATCCAACTAAGTGTAAATTAATAGTCCAATAGCCATTACAAATTCTAAAAGAATAAGAAATGGATTCTAGGATTCTTTAGGACAAAATAGGTATGTCCTGTATCTCCTAGCTAACCCATGAACAGCTTCCTAGTGGAACAACAGTAGGAGTAAATTAGTGATTCTTTTTTTTTTTTTTTTTTTTTTTTTGTGGCCAGCTCAGCCCACCCTGGGGATGTTGCTGATGCTGCATGTAGTGCCAGGGATTGAACCCAAGTCCCTGCACTTTGCCTAAGCTTGCCTAAGCAGATGCTTTAGACAGCTGAGCTGTCTTACCAGCACTTAAACAGTGATTCTTGTAGACCCTATGGCTTGGCTATGTGCTGAGTTTACCTGTAAATGGCTGACCTTGGGCAAGTCACTTGCATCTTTAGATTTCAATTTTTTTCAACTACATAATTAGGGCTTTTGCAAGTCGTTTCTTTTCAGTTCTGTGTATGAGGAAGACTTTAATTGTACTTGGGTGTTTATGATTCCTTAAATCTTGCTATAATGTGTGTCATCCACTTACATGTTTCAATGAACAATTACTGAATCCTTACTAAGAGGAAAGAAGACACATAGTTGGCACTGCCCTGTGAGTGACACTAAAGGGGTAGACACAGAACCTGTGGTAGGTAGGGGAAGGCCAATTTATGTGGGAAGCTAAGGCTAAGACATGAAGTTAAATAATATTTTTTATACAACATAGAATTAGTATTACTGTCAGTTCTTCCCCGTTTACACATTTGACCCCCCAAAATGCTGTTATTTCATAGATTAATCAAAAATTAACAATGGTAATGGAAAAATAACACAATTTTGAGGCATCCGCAGTACAGTGAAGGCATTATCAAGGACCTTGAATTTGTTTAAATATCCACATCGAGCCTATCTCTGTGCTTCCTAAAGGAATTCTGCTATGCTCAAATCAAAGCTGTTTTCATAGACTGTCCTCAAGCTGCTCTGAGAATCTGTGATACTGATGCTGGAGAAAACTTAAACATGAAGAATCGGGACAGCAAAACAAGTGAGAGATTTTTTTTAAAGACAAAAGTAGTGTACATGATATGACCACACCAATGTCCAGCCAAAAAGTTTTATGAAGAAGTGGCTATTGTTTGGGCAGAAATAAAGCTGATGTCTGCATTCAGCCCTTCCTGCTGTGGTGTGCAACAGGTCTGTTTCATGCTAGGAAATACTTTAATACACAATTTCTAGTGTGCAAACTCAGAAGCCTTGCACTTAGAGGAAGGGAGGAGAGTGACAGTGGAGAGAGACAAGGACCCTCCAAAGCTAATATTTACAGTCTCCAGTAAGTCAGAAGGAGACGTGTGGTAAGAATGGAATGGTCATCTGGAACAGTCAGAGATCTTCAAGAACTGAAGCTTCCTAGGTCATCCTGACAGCAGGTACCACCTTTGGCAGCCACCTCAGAACAAAAGGGTTTTGCGTGTCTCCTGTCCATGGCACATTGTGTTTATGAACTCCTGGGCCTAGAGAGTGCCTGTGACACGTTCTCTCCTGAGAGCGCAACACTTAAGGCAATGGGCTTGGGTCAGGAATATGGCAGCGGCAGAGAAAGAAGCAGCAGGAGCTAACAGCAGTGAGCTGCGCCCCTTACACCTCTGTGTGTGTGAGGTGGCTGCACACAGTGTCCTCCGCTGCTGAATTTCTGCAAAGCCTTTTTAAACAAGGTATTTATCAAATATTTATATGAAAAAGATGCTTAGGACCAGTAGCATGCTATTCTAATCAGAATATGAAACTGGTCTTTTCAACATGGAGTAGCTTGTTCCAGTTGCTATAGTCAAGTACTGTGAGCACAGTTTTTTGTTATACTTTATCTAAAAAACAGAAAACGAAATAACACACACACACACACACACACACACACACTTGTATATTTTCATCTTCCTTTTTGCGTTACTGGTGATTGAACTCAGGCCTTTGCATTGAGCTACATCCCCACCCTATAGTTTTTTGAGACAAAGTCTCACTAAATTGCCAGGCTGGGCTCAAACTTGTGATCTTCCTGCCTCAGCCTGCCAGAGTGCTGGATTACAACTGTACCACGACATCCAATTTATCATTCTTTTAATCCAATCTATCTGTTTGGAGATAAAGCCAAACTGATACATGGAATGATAACATAAAATCTCTGATTATTTGAAGCTGGACTTATAAATCTTAAACTATGTGGTAAGTATAAATGTATCTCGTTTTCATTACAGAGACTTATTTGTGCACATGTTGCATTGATTGTGTTACATACAATGTGACCAAAATACATGATGTCTATGTTTTTAAAAATTTGTGATAGTAAAAGACAGGGTACTTGGGATTTGACTTAGCAGGAGAATGCTCACCTAGCAAGCTGGAAGCACTGGGTTTGGTCCTCAGCACCAAAAAGAAAAAATAAACCTCCCCTAAAAAATGATTCAACTAAAAAAATACAGTAAAATCAAAAAGACACATTGCCATTAATCCCCTCAATCCTAATGCACTTACTCCATTGTCATTGTCACTTTCTGAAGCAGTTGTGGAAGTCCTCTTTCAGATGTGTGTATTTATGAGGCGTGATCAAAAATACAGTGAATGCTCCTGTCAAGTGTCATGTGGCAGGAAGGGAGTCACATAAAAACTTTACAGTCTGGCACCATGGAATGTCCAGCAAGTCCAAATGACCACTTGAGAACATTGAGGTAGCCACGGCTCAACTAAAGCCGTTCACTGTGCTGCCCGAGCCCTAAAGGAAACCACCCTGAGCCTCCAACTATATAAGCCTGCTAGGATTTCACCTCTTACATCCAAAGCTTGCAATCAAACAAAACGAGATCTTTCACTCCCAAGGTATCAGGTTAAGTACATTTCTCTTTCCAAGCTAAAGTCACTGTTTCTCTTTCAAAGCTAAAGTCACCATAATAATCCCACAAGAGATCTATTTGGCACTTGGCATTTAGTAAATATGCTTTCACTGAGCACTATGATTGCTTCAACAAAGCTCCCAATCTGAGCTCTTCCTCTCTCATTCTCAGTTGACAAGAGAGAGCTTCCTGTCCCCACCATTTCCTAATCTCAGATTTGAAGACTTCATCTGAGTAACCTGGGCTGTGATTCCCAGGGCCAGCCATCTCTGAATGTGAGCTGTTTACTAAGAGCAAGCTGCTTTTGTGAGATTCAAAGCATTGCTAATTAAAACCTGTTACCTTCCTAAGGGCAGATATATTCTCCTCCAGAGCAGCATTTGTCTGTCCCATTAGCATTAATGGGAGTAACACAAGTGCATCAGGAGGAGAATGGTTCCCCTGGGTCTTTGAACTTAGTCTACTTCAAAACTGAGAGCAGTATATACAATGGTATCATTGATGCCATTAAAAATCATGATACTTTACTACAACTTTTATAAAAGTAATTGTAGGCTTCATGAAACACACTCGGCTCCTGGGAGTTGTGTATTATTAGGCTGAGACTGGACATGATAGAGCAAATTGCACGATGATACATGAAAAATATTTTGTCCAGGGGAATTTACTAAATCCTGTCCAGCTTATGCAGAGGTTTGTGTTCATAAAGCCAATTAGCTTGGGTAGATTTTAAAAGTGAATGTGATTTTATGCTAAAATTGAGAAAAAGACCTGGGAAGGGAAGCAACTGGGTGTCTATGTTTACAATGATATGTCTTAATGGGCTGCTATAAAATACCATCACCTTGTGTCTCTGTAATATCCTTCATTTGCATAGTCTTAAATGCTTTATGGGAGTAACACAGCTGATGTGCCAATTGTTTTAGAGGAAGAAAGGGGAAGACTTTTTTTCCCCCCAGATTGTGAAACTGAGGCTTAGCAAAGCACCACAGTGGCCAGTGTAAGGAGGATCAGAAAGAAGGATGTGAGTGGCAAGAGATGCAGCAACCTAAAGGGTTAAACCCTGAGGGGCACTGGACAGCAGTGCCCTCATCCCTGGGCTTGAGGCCTGGTCTGCATAATTAGCTGCTGTTTTCACTGCCCTGGGAGGCAGCTGAAGGTGGCAGCCCGGATCTGTGACCTCATTAGCCATGTGACTATGAGCAAGTTTAACTGTTTCCTGTATGTAAAACAGAGATTAGAAAATACCTACTTCATGGAGCTGTTCTGAAGATTAAATGACTTAATACGCATAAACCCTTTAGAATAGAGCTTGGCACAGAGTACAAACTCCATAAACACTGGACGTAATCATTAACATCTAAGTCCCTCCAGCAGTGTGTTATCTGTGAGGAAAGAGTGAATGGGAAAGTTGGAGGGTGGAAAAAATTGCATTCCTTACTTTCAGTCTCTTCAAAAACAGTTCTGTCTTATTCTATCTGCCCTCAACATTCCCATGAACTTGAAGTTTTAGGAGCTCTGAAAAATATGGTGCCTGGGAAAAGTAATCCATCATTCCAAGTCAGAGTTAGGCATGCCTGCCCACCCTGCCCAATTTCTATTAGGCCTTCTCTGGAGAGGGAAGGGATAGGCTGCCTTCTCTGAATCTGGAATTCTAAACAGTAGTGTGACAGAGAGTCAAGGCTCGAGCCACTCCAGGCCTCAGGCCTCTATTGCTGCATTATGTATAATAAACTACAAACTTCCACACTAGTGAATCATTCATGCAATTTCTAAACCTGTCTCATATCACTTGAACAGAGCTCTAGTAGTCTGGGGTCTTCTCAATAAAGGATCATTTGGTCCTTGTCCTTAATGTGGTCTAGGCTGTTATGCCAGCATAGCAGAAGTGTCTTTCCTCTGTCTTCTCTCTGTTCAGGATGTCTGGCCAGTCATGGGACATGGAAAAAGGCACCAAGCCTTTCTCTGGCTGTTAAACCCTCTTTATATCCAGCTGGTTAGTTCCTCTCCACTGGACTCCATGGAATCCTTTTTTTAATACATGTCATATTTTCTTGAAATTATCTATGGTTTTCTCCACTGGACTATAAACTTCCTGAAGAAAAGAGAGCATATTTTATTTATCTTTGTACAAGTACAGTATCAATAACAATAGACACCCAAATATTTATTAACTACAGAGTTCCTGGGCAAAGGAGTTTCCCAACTCAGTTCTTGGAACCATGATTTTTAAATGCATTCCTATAATGCTTAGCCCAGGTTCCAGTATCTTAGATCTATTCCTCAGTGTTTCCTGAAGGTGATTTGATTTGCTTCAAAGTTGCCTTCAGATTTCTTAGCTATTGAGCAATGACATAAATGCTAAATTGCACTTTTTTTCTTATTTTTAAATGTCAGCAATGATAAACTAAGCTTATATTTGCTTTTTAAATGTAATGAAAGTAAAATGAGACCACTAGATCAATTCTACAGATTATTTCCATATCTTTGGGATTTAAACAAACTAACAAAAACTGTGGTCCCCAGAAAGCTTGTGTTCAAAACCACTAGCTTAATAAGTTTTTTTTATATCTATTTAGCATCTCAATAAACCTTATCAACCTTCTTTCATTCCACTGACAATTTTCTGACCTCCAAGCTAAAGAGTTGAGCCCTGAATTCTGCTCATGGGTGAGTAATCACAGCAAGCCCACAGCAGAACCTATCCCCGAACTACAAATATATCATCTTCAACATTGTAAATCAAAGCCTCAAAGAGCATCATTTAGCCTGCAGCTAAAATTGCTTGTTTATCAGATGGTGCCTGGTTTAGCGTGGAGTAGTCCCTTGTAAATCTCCGGGACCTTTTACAGCATATACTTAAGCAAGCACCTCGGCTCCTGGGAGGCTTTCTGAGAGCTTTAATGACTGTGGGTTGCTAAAAGATCCAGGCCTTGGTTTAGCTAAAGTGGCTACGGGTACAGTTTGGCTCCATTTTGTAAACTCACAAAGATAAGGCGTCTGCTTTCTCCAGAGGGAGAGCCAAGCATTTGTTTCTTAAGGAATCTTTATATCCGAAGTGTTAATGTTCTTGTGGCTTTGGGTATTCCGACCTTTTGTCTCCTAACTTTTGATTTATGGAGGGAGAGAGTTCTCCTTTAGTCTTTATTGCCACTGTGGAGAGACAATGAAATGCATGTGACCCTGCACAATTACATGGTAAAAAAAAAATGATTTTGGATTAACACCACGCATGTCACACACAATAATGATGCATTCCTGCTCCAGCTGCCAAACGCAACCCTACAGCTCCTCCTTTGTGACATCTTTGGGTAAACATGTGCCTGTGCATTCTTCCACAGGGCAGCTAATGTGTTCAGAGCAGACCCTGCTGGCAACTTTCTCATTTCAGCACTTTGTCTCTCAGAAAGAAAATAGTTTGTAGATGCTGGCCGTGTAGCTAAAAGGCAGCAAAGAGAAATTGTCCACCGAAATTCCCATTGGCCTAAAAATCTAGCTGCTTGCTAAAGCTGTGAACAGCTTATTGACCGGCTGTAGCACCAAGGGCCCAGCAGCCCACCAGCTTCTTTGCTCACGAAGGGCAGAAGAGCCCTAGTGAAATTCACTAATTAAAGAAATCTTTACACAGTTCTCTCTTATATACCATCTCTTTGATACAAGTTAATTGAAGTACTCTTCAAAACCTTCACCTGACTTGGATAAAGCTCCCAAGAGAGTTGGAAGGAGAAGCAACAGGTATTTCAGGGGCTCTTCTCTTGTTTTTCAAGCAATGGTAAATTGGTTCCATACTAATTTCACAGCAACCATGTCTGTGTTCTGAAAAGGAACCTCCTTTTGCTAATACTACACTCTGTCTTTATACGCCAGTGCTTAATGTTTTTGCTTTTGCCTCTGTGCAAGGCAAAGAGTTTTATGGTTTCAGTTTTTATTGCTATTATTTTTGTTTTTCATTTGTTAGTACTTTTATAATTCTCCAAAAAAAGCACACTGCTCTGAGTAAGCTTTTCCCCACTTGGCATCATTTTGATGAAGGCCATTCAGCCTGGGGACTCCTGAGGATAAGTGTACAATGCTTGTCATAAAAGCTAAAAATATGTGCACCTGTTGCAGCCTGCTGAAATCACAGCAAGCTGGCCCAGCACTTGGGAAATAAAGCTTAACTGACTCATACGCTTTCTGAAAATAGACTTTATGCTTTTATTCCTCCAAAACTAGCTCTGAGTGATAGTTTGTAAATTTCAAGCAAGTTAGAAGACAGCTGATGCTGCTGAGTCCCTGGATGGTAAGAAAAAAAGGTGGGTGATCTTTTTCCATGTGTACCTGGGGAATTACATGTTTTGATACCTCCATTATAGCCCTCAGATGACAAATCATAATAAGGAGGGTCTTCCTGGAATATGGGCAAGTCATGCATACTATTTCATTCATCAATTCACATAAGAAATAGTCACTGAGCATCTAATATGCATGCTAGTAGGTCCTGAGACACAATTTCCCCGTTCTCAGTGAAGCAAGTAGTTTAGTAAGGATGTGAGTCACTTTTCTGTCACTGTGACAAAATACTTGAAGTAATCAACTTAAAAGAGAAGGAAAAGTTTATTTTGGCTTGAAATTTTGAAGGCCATGATTGGTCGGGAACTCATGGCAAGAAGGTTGCTCATTTTATGATAGCCATGAAGTGGAAGAGAAGGATGGGGGGGTCATGATATCCCCTTCAAGGGCATAGCCCATGACCAACCTCCACCTCCTAAAGCTTCTATCATCTCCCAGCAGAGCCACAGTGAGGACCAAGCCTTAACAGATGGGCCTTCAGGTTACAAACTAGATCCAAACTCTAGCAATAAGGCAAGGAATTGCCACTAATAGAAGAACAAAAATATAAAATTGCAGGATACACCAAAGCTTTGAAGGAGAGATACAGAATACTGTCACAGACTGAAAAGCAGAGGGATTCTACCTAGCATAATGGTGTACAGCTCTAATCCCAGTAGAGTAGGAAGCTGAGGCGTGAAAATAACAATTTCAAGTCCAACCCAGAAAACTTAGCTACTTAGCAAGAGCCTATCTCAAAATAAGATACAAAAAAATGAACTAGGGATATAGCTTAATGTGAAGCTTGTGGACTCAATATCCAGCATTGCCAAAAAAAAAAAAAGGCAAGAAAAATCCTCTGAGAAAATAAACTCAGATCAGAGGCATTAAGGCGTGACTCAGAGTCACCTTGGCAGCAAAGAGAAGGAAGAGTAGGCCCAATGGAGAAGAGTATGTGACAAACACCTGTGACAAAAGAGCACACAGAGTGGGCCAGTAGGACTAAAAAGAAATCCCAGAGAGGATCTTGCTGTGCACTGAGTTTAGTCCTTATGGAAAATGCTACTTTGTGTTTATCATATAAGTAACAGAAATCACTGGCACACCCTATGTAGAAGTTGACACAATTAAAACAGCATTATAATATCTGCAGGGTAGAAAATTGACTCAGAGCAACCAGGACTCATCTTTGAGTTAAGAAGTTACAACAATTCAAGCAAGAAATAGTGGGGACCCAGGACAAAGGTGGTGATGGTGGAAACTCAGGAGAAAATAGACAGATTTGGAAAATATCTTGAGATAAAAATCAATGAAGCCTAATGCTTGGACTCTGGAAATGTAGGAGACAGAGGTATCAAGAATTACTTCTAGCACTGGTTTTACATAGCTAAATATCTAGTGGTGTCAATCTCTGTATTAGGGTTCTCTAGGGGAACAGGATCAATAGGAAATATATGTATAATTATGCAATGGGATTAATTAGGTACATGTACCTAATTAATGGTGGACAAGCTCACAGTGGCCATCTGTGCAATGGAGAGCCACAGGATCCAGTATCAGCTCAAGAAGATAGAAGCTTCAGAGCAACAGGGACCAAGGGTCAGCACCAGGCCAAAGTTCACAGGAGAATTCTCCACTTGAGTTTCAGTTGGAAGGCTGAAGAAACTGGACACCTGGAGACCAATGTCCAAAGACAGTGGCAGCAAAAATGGCACCCACTCAGAAGGACTGGAGTTCTCCAAAGTGGGCAAACTTTCTCCTTTTCTCCTTCTTCTTCCCTCCAGGATACAGACCTATTGGTTGGTGTTCCCCATAACTGGTGTGGATCTTCCCCACTCAGTCCGCTGACCTACGTGCTAATCCACAGGTCCACCCCATACTGTACTTTACTGCTCTCATGTATAGGGTGCTTCTTAACCCATTCAAGTCAACATATCATGATCAACAATCATAATATTCTATGAGAGACTTAAAAAAGACCCAGCTTGGGGACAGGCTAGAAATCTGAAATGATCGCTATGGAAGTGATTCTAACATGTCTAGAGGTGTTAGGTAGGTAGGTCAATAAACAGCCTACAGTTATCAGGACTCTCTGAACTAGAGGTAGAATTGTGAGAACCTTTGAGGGAATGAGCCACTAAAGCCAGGTCATAGTAGTTTTCTGGGGCTGCCATAACAAATTGCCACAAGAATGGAGTTTTTAATAAACAGGAATATATTCTGTCACAGTTTTTGGACACCATCCAAAATCAAGGTGACCACAGGGTCATACGTCTTCTGAGGGTTCTGAAAAGATTTCTTCCCTGCTCTTCAAGCTTCTGGTGGCTGTGTGTGGCCATAGCCTGCTTTATCTTCTGCATGTGTCACCCCAACTTCTACTTCTACCTTCACTTCAGTTCTGTTCTTCTTTGTGTCTTGTCTGTTTATCTCTCAACAGGTACATCTCATTGTCTTTAGGGCTCATGCATTAAATCTAGAATGATCTTGTCTAGAGATTATCAACTAATTAATGGTGGACAAGCTCAAAGTGGCCATCTGTGCAATGGAGAGCCACAGGATCCAGTAGCTGCTCAGCTCAAGAAGATAGAAGCTTCAGAGCAAGAGGGACCAAGAGTCAGCACCTTGGTCTATATCTGCAAAGACCCTTTCTCAAAGATCACAGGTTCTGAAGCTTAGAATGTGGGCATGTTTTTAGGAGTTACTTTTTAAGCCACAGCAACACGCATATACTGAAAGACTACCCAAGAGGGCAACTGTGAAGAGAAGGGGAAGTAAAACCATACTTTGAGGACCTTTAATATTTATTGACTTTACCATAAAGAATGTCATGACACAGAGCCACATCTGTTGATTACAAGATTCCTTGGGAATCTCAGGTCATTATCAATTAAAAACTTCTGAACTTTCCCATCATTCCTCATTCTCACCCATTACTTTCTTGCTTATATAGATGCTCTTCTTGTGTCTTTTTTCTTGTTCTTTAATCTACTATACATAGCACTAAATTAGCACTCTGATTAATTTCTTTCCAAACATTCTTAACATGCTCTGTGTATTCTGTTTCCCTCATATTTCCCCACAGTATTCAAGATAGGATTAATCACATGACATATATCCATTAGATACTTGGTGGATGAAAGTGTGGGATTAGTTTTCCTCTAATTCTCCATTATTTTCAGTGCAAAATTAGTGAGTTAGAAAAAACTTAATGTTTTACAGATAATAAGTTCAAAGTCCAATATATGTCTCCCAGTGCTCATGTCAATGTGCAGTCAGAATTACATTCCTTTCTGTGGGTCTTCCAGGGAGAATCAACTTCTTTGCCTTTTCCAGCTTCTAGAGCCCTCTTACATCCCTTGGCTTGTGGTCCTCCCTGTTCCTGCATTTTGAAAGCTAGCAACTGCAGCTTGCAGGTTGAATCTTTCTCACAACAGATCACTGTGGTCTCCTCTTCTACCATTTTCTTTATTTTTTATTTTTCCATAATTTTATTGAAGAACAAATAGCAATGAGACAGTTTCAAATCACATTAGTAGGACAGATTCAATAATTAATACATCACATATTGTTTTCATACTGATTTTTTGTTGTACAAAGTGAAGACATGATATTCTATTTACAAACACTATTAGAGCAGTTGTCTCTATTCATTGAATTAAGAGAATGTAGCTATGTACCTATCTTTTCTTCAAAGCTGATTTATAGGACAGTTTCAATAATTAATACTTTTTATGTTGTTATCTTCCTAGTGGTTATCCATTGTATAAGAAGCAGACAGGCTATCCTGTCCAAACACTACTAGTGCAAATCTTTCTTCTCATAGAATTACATGGAAGCAGCTGCATATCTATCCTAACTATTCTGTATATACAAATACAGAATGGTCTTTCCTTTGTATCTCCTTTTTTTTGTTTAGCCCTGTCAGAGTAGGGTATTCTATTGGCTTTCGATCATTATAAGTGCTTGAATTCAGCAAAACACTCCAGCACAGTCCAGCAGTCCATAACAGAAGTGGGTTATCCAAAGAAATTGTTGACCAGAGCCATTTACAGCTCAGCATATTAATATGGCTTTATTTTATACACCTCATTTTTATGCTTTTCTGTGGGATGGTTAAGACTAAGATAAAACAAGACCTGTGTAACAAGAAATGTAACTTTTGTATCTGATAATGTCAGTCAAGTTCCTTCAGGGTTTATCCTGCAACCCTGAACTGCACTTTATAGATGCTTTGTCAGTGTCAGCCTTATGGATGAATCACGGCCATTGCTTGACCAATTTGTTCTCCGTGAAAGCCTGAGAGAAAGTTCTCTTCCACCTTGTTCTTCTTCTAATAATCTTGTGATTACATGAGCTCCATTTATGACAGCTACTGTATTTTAAGGCCAACTAATAGGCAACTTTAATTCCATTTACCATCCAAATTCCCTTTGCCACCTAATGTAATCTAATTACAGATTTCAGGGATTAGGATCATACCTTCTGGGGATGGCTGTCATTATTTTGTCTACTTCATGTTTATCCAAAATGATTCATTACATTACATTACATTACAGTATATTACATGGTCAAGATGTTTGCCTTTGAATAGTAGCCCTCAGAAACAGATTCTGTTTGCCACGTCTATGAAGACTTGTAGGAAGACTTGTAAATAAAAAATGAAAAATTGTTCTTTGATGATGACTGGTTAAAAAATAGCAGAAAAAGTATAGTGCTTACAGGTAGTTCCTGACCCCAAGCAACTGTATCCACTGGGACTCCGCATCTTGAGGATCCATGTAATGGATTCTCATCAAATGCCAACAAACACTCATGCATTATCTACCTAGGACACCACAAAAAAAAAAAAAAAAAAAAAAAAAAGAAATAGAGGGGCTGGTGAGATAGCTAAGCAGACTAAGTGCCCGCTCAGGCAAGTGCAGGGACCAGGATTCGATCCCCAGCACCACATGCTGCGCTGGCCCTGCCACTAGGCATGCTGAGTGGGCCACTGATACTGGGAGTGGTGTGCATGCCCATAATCCCCGCACTAGGGAGGCTAAAAGTAGGAGGAGCACTACAAATCTGAACTGTGTAGTAAGACCCTGTGTACCAAACACATAAATTAAAAAAAAAAAAAATCAAAGAGAAAAAAAGTAAGAGACACTGAGTGAGTGGTCACAGTACAAGTAGAAATTACAGCTGAGTGAAGAGATCCTTCTTACCTTGTGATTTAGGGCCAGAAAAGTAAAGATGAATCCACCCAATATAAGACACTTCCTGTATCACCCTGGTCACTAGTTTGGGACCAACATAGTCACATGTGGAGTGCCAGGATCCAGGACCACTCTGTCTACGCAGCCACCAGAAATTCAACCCATTCCAAAATGCTTCTCTGCATTTATATCATGACTTTTCACAGTGCTGCCACACATTACCAACAGTTATGTGTGACCAGCCATGAACCAGATATACCTTAGACCTATCCACTCTGTCAGAGAAGAAGTTGCATCTAGATTCAAGTGGATTTCCCAACTTCATGGAACTGCTTGAACCAGTAACCCAAGTGATCCATTGCGGGTCCTACTTGGGGCCTTTTGCCTTCTCTTCCAGCCTCTGTGTGATTCATCCTTCCTCAGTAACCATATTAGTCAGAAGCCGGAAGAACCAGCCAGCTTGAAATCACCTTCTCAGAGCCTACTTGAGACTTTCACCTGAGGCTTAAAGAAAAATAGCACAAACTCTGAGGTGTGCTTTCCCCCAATTTGCCTTTAAAATGGACTTTAAAAAAAGGGCAAAGCATTTTTTCTTTGTCTTTCAGCCATTCTGGAGGCAGAGTTATTGCAACTTCTCTCTCTAGCAGGTGGCTACAGCAGCACTTTTAAGTAAGGGCGATGACAGTTTTGATATACAAAGTGTAATTTTGTATCTTTCATTAGCAAACACTTTTCTAGCAAGAAAATCTCATAACTCAGGCAAATGTAAAGGTATTGCCTATCCATCTATGAATCTACACTGTCTTCTCCAGCAGGAGATGATAAGAATTGATGGTTGTAAAGTGATACAAGATGAGTATCTTATTAAATGAAGGTAGCCCTTTTTCATCACACAAATCAGGAGAGAAGACAGAGGGAGACTTTTTATTCTTCCCTTAGAGCAATCAAATGAAGGTTTTCAAAAGCAGGAATTGGCTTCTAAAAAGCAGTAAGGAGTGGCAGTTTGGAGAGGGTGGCCTTGGACTAGGTTAGGTTAGAAGAATCAATAACTAAGATTATAAGAATGAATTTACTAAAGTTGGAAGTCTAAACTTGGAAATTAACTAAGCAAAAAAGGGGGATATAAATGAAGGACCATTTTGTAGTGAAAAAATTACACATCTGTATATACAAATTAGGTTAGATATACAGCTACTTTCTTTTAGTTCAATGAAGAAAGATTTTCAATAATAGTGAAAATATTATTGAACATAGACAAGATATCATGTCTGCATCTTGTACTATGAATAACTACTATGAAGAAACAATATGCGATGTATTAATTATTGTAACTGCTCTACTAGCCTGCTTTGAAACTGTCTTATTGCTATTTCTTTCTCAATAAAATTAATTAAAAATAAATAAATATTAAAAAGATAAACTTGGAAATGGTGCTCATACGGAGCAGAAGTGATGCTGAATGTTAGTAAGAGGCCATACTTAGATAACATTTGCCCATTGCCAGTATTTTCATTCGTTCATTTGCCTATCCATCCATCCATTCTTTTCTTTAAGGCACATTTATTGCATACTGAGCAAGAGCACAGACAAGATACCTGGAGGTTTAGAAATGGAGTTTACAAAATGTGTCCAGC
This sequence comes from Ctenomys sociabilis, assembly GCA_004027165.1. Classification (NCBI taxonomy): domain Eukaryota; kingdom Metazoa; phylum Chordata; class Mammalia; order Rodentia; family Ctenomyidae; genus Ctenomys; species Ctenomys sociabilis. Next base: position 44,107 of record PVKA01017502.1, read on the forward strand.
TATGAAAAAAATAGAAATGTTATCCAAAATAATAAGATGAAAAGGTTCTAGATTGTGAGCAATCATGTAAGGACTTTGGATAGAGAAAATAGAGCTCGAGAAGAGTCCAAGAGCATAACCAAGGCTCTGGCTTCACAGCCAGTCCTGCCACAAGTCTTCCAGGCCTTATCTTTAAGAGGGGGGCATATTCCTGTGTTCTCTCATTGACTCCCTGCACTCCTGCAGCTAGCTTTATTTCTGGGAAATAATATTAGAAAAATTGTTGGCTTACAGATATGGTGAAGGAAGTGTGACTTAAAGGTCCAAAATTTTCTGGCTAAAATGGGGGAGAATTAGTGAGGTATCAGGTTATTTTTTTTTTTTTATGGTAGTAAGGATTGAACTCAGGACCTTTGCACTGCATTACACTTCCAGCCCAGAGGCAAGATCTAGCTAGGTTATCAAGTTACCTAGGCTGGACTCCAGCTTGTGGCCCTCCTGCTTTAGCTTCTCAAAGTGCTGAGATCACAGGCCTGCACCAACACACTTAATTTCAGTGACATCATAGTTAAGCTCGCTCCTCGTTAGTATGGTGGTGAGTATCCCCGCCTGTCATAGTTAGGTGTGATGTACTGAAGAGGGCAGGATATGTATTACTTCAAGCCAGTTCGCATCAAGTCGCACCCCTAAACACTCCCATAGTGCTGTCTCTGTACAAGCCTGAGGCAACATCCTGCACTGCAGCAGTTGCCTCCCACCAGCCTCACCCATTTGGACTCTTCCCCCCACTGCTCATGCGTTACCTCCAAGCACCGGGTCCTGTGGGTTTTCTCAACCCTAGCACCTCCCCCACCCCATTCTCCACTGGACTCTCCTACTTTCTGTGCACTACAGCTTTGCCTGAAGCCCTCAGCCCCTCACCACTGGGCCATGAGAGCTCCTATGTTAACTTCCACACATTCTTCAAGTCTTTCCTTTGCACTACAGGGACAGACTTCTGCCAAGTGTTCCCTCCCTTCTCTCTGGAAGTCTCTACTTGCTTTCTGGGCTTTATCTCCATCTTCTTCTACACTAGAAGTTTTATGAACGGCTCTAGCAAGTCCAGTGTCTAGCGTGCAGCAACTTCACATAGAATGGAGGTGGCCCTGAGGTGCCCCTTCTCCTTTGTTCTCTTAGGAAGCCTTATTCTGTGGCTCATGTCATCTATTTGGAATAAACAGATGGTCTCTCCTCTCTTAGGTGAGCTAAGTTTCGGAGGACTAATTCACAGTGAACCCTCAGCCATCTGGATAGCATATAAAGTGGTGGACAGGAGGGAACAGTCATCATTTGAGTCATTAGTGTGGCTTTGTAATGCCTCTTGGGAGACTGCAGCAATCACCTTCCTCCTCCAAGGGGCCTCCTGACTGCAGTTGCCAAGGGAGTCCAGCTCGCGCTGCCAGTAGCTCAGTTCTAGAGAAGCAGACATGAGGCATTTTCCCTTCTTCCACTGACTGCTTTTGAATGGACTTACTAACCTTTCCAGTGTGGACTCTCTCTCTCTCTCTCTCTCTCTCTCTCTCTCTCTCTCTCTCTCTCTCTCTCTCTCTCTCTCTCTCTCTCTCTCTCTCTCTCTCTCTCTCTCTCTCTCTCTCTCTCTCTCTCTCTCTCTCTCTCTC